>JABSTN010000203.1:0-264620 GCA_013759125.1 Fusarium sp. NRRL 53293
GTATTTACTTTACTTAAATTAATAATATACTATAAATATTATAACTTTATCTATCTTATATCTTAGCTTGTCCTTGGCTTTGTCTTAAGTCCTTAATATACTTTAACCATCCTACTTTGTGTTTACAAAATTGCTCAATATCTGGTTTCAGTACCATTTCCATAAGCATAAAATCATCAACCGTGCCCCCTCTCAGGATACTAACTCCTGCATAAGCTGAAGACCTTCGGTACATAAGTGATCCACACGTCATGCAAAAGAAATTAGTCATGGCGCTTCCTTCTCTCTCTATTGTATCTGACTGACTGAATTGCTTGAGGTTCTCTTCACCACGGTTATGCTTAAGGTGTGAGTCAAGAACAACGATACCAGTCGTGAACATCGAAGCCGTGATCTTACGGCAGTCGCTGCAGTGACAGACAAAGGAGAAAATGAACCCAGGTTTCTTCAAAGGCTGTTGACCATTAGTGAGTGTCTTAGGGTTTCCGGTTCCTCGTAGGGGCTTCACCAAGACAAGCTGAACCGCACCACAGTAACATGTCGCTGTCGCTTCGTCTTCAGTAGACCATCCATCTTGTGCAACTCCTGCTCGTGGGAAGGACTTTTTGGCTCTGTGGGACTGCTCGGTAGTCATGTTTCGCAATTGCACGTAAGTATCGGTAGACTGAAGGCGATGTTCAAGGACCCTCACACGTGTTCAAGAGATGTAAAGAGTATCCTAATACTGGCAGCGACGTGGTTCTTCAAGTCCTTACTGATGTTGCTTCTCCTTGCAGATATGCGGTCTACCCGTTGTATTTAACTGGCGTTGATGGATATCTCGGTTCTTTTGTCAAGGTTATCGTAGCTGAAACTCCGCAACTCCGCAAGAAGACGGAGTTGTTCAGTAATCACGGTCTCTATACACAGCGTCTTACCGATACAATTATATAACTGGTCCGAAACAGACTGTAGAAGTCTGCACAAGGTACGGAAAGTAAACTATTACTAATCTATAACGTTATATCACAGTGTATCACCCTTGCACAGGGTACTTATAAAACGGTATTTTTAGTATCCAATCTCTAATTATAATTAATCGTTTAACTCATATATATACTCCTTTTAGATCCTTTAAATTAAACTAACGATAACCAATAACTCTCAACCTATAGTCTATCCTAGCCAACACATTAATCATCCACTTCGTGTATTAAACCAACTCCCTTCAAAGCTTCTACTGAGGCTTGTCAAACGAGTATCGTGGGGACGACAGGACAGAGGATGTCGCTGACTTGCTGCCAGGTGTGAAGGCAGGCGATGGCTGGGGGTAGAATGCGACTACAGCCGCGTTGACCGACTCATGGTGTTCTTTGGCATGGCGGACAATTGAGGACCAGACTCGTCGAGCATTGATCTTGGTGGATTCCATTGTGTTCGGAAGGTATAGTGTTTTTTTGAGAGAGAGAAGATAGTGTAGTTGTATATAGTGGTAGGTTTATAGGGCTGGCTGCAATATGCAAGATATAGTTGTAGCGTGGAGATAGTGTATAGATGTTGTGATTGAACTTGTGGTCTTGCTTGAAGTGTTTATATCAGAGTTGAAGTTGCTCTTAAATTGATGTTTGTTCAGTGAGTTGCTTGTTGATGAGCAGAATGAAAGACATAATCCGCCAGGAAATCGCAGGCTCTTATAAACTGTTCGACATGCTCTTTTACTCAACATATGACTTTATAGAATTCTCTCGAATGGTCTCCCTGTAAAATTCCTGTTTGACATGACATGTCGTCGTTCAAAAATTCTCTTTCGGGCTTAGACAAACGAGAGACGCAATTTTCCCAGCTTATGATTGGACACGGGCCCGATGTCAATTTAGTGGCTGCACCCTGTGGCATGTGCTATTGTCGAAATTTTTAGGTCATTTGTCACGTTTGCTTAGATGTCAACTTGACAATTGCGCCCTTCATTGTGTAGTGACTGTTCTGAGTCATACGAGCTTGTCGTCCACTACGCCCTACAAAGATTTTTCAGCAGTTAAACTTGTCATTCTCGTATTGGTAATCCGATAATCGCAATGACCCTTGTTTTTCTGACAGCAGGAATCCCATTTTTTCTTTTTCATACCGTAATGAATCACGCGATCGACGCTTCTTTTTTTCTTACTTTCTTTTTTTGTTGTGACGTTGATGATGGCCTTTGTCACCATCGGATTATTAAGTCATTCTATCTCGACAAAGTCAATGCTCCAACCACGTTTTCCCTTGCAGGATATCTCTACGCAAAAACTTCGAGATTGCTCTTCTCTAGCATTTTGCTGCGTGTCATCCCGATTTTCTTCAGCATCCACCATCCGAGTCTTTATCACAGTCCACCCAGATCTTGATCCCTCACTATTATACTCTTTATCAAGATACGCTATCAGTCTCTGGACGCGCTCTATGTCCCATATGCCTTCTCTTGTGTCAGGCCTAGACGCAACCCATCCTTTGATCCAGTTCGCTATCACAGCATCGGACATATGGTAGGCGTTGAGCATCGCAGGGAGCATCCCATATCCGTAGTTATTGACGATGACGGACAGGTCATATGGAAGGCCGGCTGCAAGGCGACAGATCTTGCGCAATATGGCCGAACGTTCAGAGGGAGAAAGTCTGGGGCCTGATTCCGGCGAGTACATCAGGTCAAGCCGAAGCGTAGATACGAGGTAATGTGTAAAACTTGTAGCCGGCCTGACTGGTTCCGGGGCGGAAAGAAGTGTTAGTGGCTTCATATTGATGTCTGCCTCTGGCCCCTCGCCGTCGAAGTCGGGTATATCCTCTGACAATAGGCTAGCTCGCCATTGTTCGAGCTCAAGTCTAAGGTCGTCAACACGCTGATCCCACTCAGCGCCTGGTCGAAGGTTGGATCTCCATTTCTCTTCCAAATCATTCACTCTGGGCATGATGTAGAGCAGCCTATCATATGGCAGCGTCGAGCCAGCGAGATACTGGACAAGAGACCGTGATGCATCGGATGATACAACTTGTTCCTGGATCGAATGTGTACCCTCGTAGATCTCCAACAGGGCTGCTATCCTTGAGAACGCAGAGACCAGGGATTCTCCAATAGTTGTCTCCCTCACAAGGCCCAAATGGGTCGACAGGAACTCGACAGCCGCGCGACCATGTACGCACCATAACCTCATCTGTGCTCGTCTTAGCTCAAAGTGTGCCAGTAACAAGACCGTACTAAGCCAAGACACAATCTTCTCTCGTCTTCCGGGGCCGTGTTCGTTTCCTGGTGTCGGCATGTCTGGGTTCATGTCCTCTATCGGGATATTCCCAACGTCTCCAAGAGCTATGACGAAGTGTTCCAGTGCGTGTATCGCTGCCTGACTCCGCAGCTGCTGCCCCATGTTAGACTTGGAGACTTTGAGAGCCGACAACGCTAAAGCTGCATGGTAAAATGATGCATTGAGAAAGCCGGCATCCATGATATCGTTAAGATACAGTAGTGTGAGGACGCCGTATGGCGATGTGTCCCGAAGGTGATGGTAGTAGAGCATATCCTCAGGAAACTTCATGCTTTCGAGAAGCCCTTGAGGGATGATCGGAGCAGTGCGAAGTCCATTGAAGAATTGACTACTTCTCGGGGTTGCAACTTGTGCTTTTGGGGGCAGCTGGGGAGATGGGACACTCAATGGACCGAAAAATGGGAATGACGTTTGGTGACTTTGATCAGATGTAGCAACGGGTGACACGATGTACGGTAAGCCACCACGAATATTTTCAGCCGGTGCCGACGCGTCACCATCGGTATCAGGTATGAATCCAGAGTCCCAAGCGGCAGGTGTATCAGAAGATGAAAGTGTGACAGTTATATCGGAGCTATTGTTTGCCTGGCCAGCATCGTAAATGGGGGTTTGAGCCGCAATCGTATCATTCTCCAACTCTGGTGCTGGAGTTGCATATGAAGAGTAGTACTCGGGTGCCGGACCTTGTGCTTCTTCTACTTGTGATGCATCATCAACACTACCTCGCCTGTCCGAAGATTCGCCTATCGCTTGGCCTGAGCGTGTCCGGCGTGGAGAGTCATGTGTAAACAGCTTGTTCTGATCTTTGAAGATAATCTGGTTTGCATAACCACTACATGGCATGAACAACCGTATACACTGTGGATACCTCGAATCAGCAACTCAGCCCTATGGCATAGCATACGAGTCATTGGCATCGACCTACGTTATTGCATTCTGGCTTTGTCTCGTCACATTTCAGTCGCCGAGCTCGGCACGTGACGCAGCCATTGCGGTTGCGAGTCTTGACGTTTCGCCTTCGTACAACACGGCCAGACATTACTCTGCTCCTGCGTAGTAAACAGTGATCGGAATTGGCGGAAAGGAACGAGCCAGGTCAATGTGTCGCGACGTACGTTTCCTTAGTTACTACCAAACAAACTGAAGAGCCTGAGAGGTTGGCAATGACGAGATTGCGTATGGAATTACCGCATTAGGACAATTAAACGGGCGGGGAACACATGCAAGTTGATTGGCGTTCTAAACCTGATTGGGCAAAGGCGCGTCGACTTATGCACATTGTAAACTGCCGACACAGCTCTCTTCTCTGCCGTGTCATATTTTGCGATGATTTGCAAGGCTGAAGGGTACATCGCCGCATAATTACATCAGAGACTCACTGATCTTGAATCAATTTGAAGGTTGTCGCGGTGAAGGTGTAGAGAGTGACTTGGCCGTTCACGACGGGCACGTCCAATCACATCAAGGTCCTGGAGCTCAGTCTCAGGATGGACCCCTCTGTGTCTGGGCTTTTGCTCGGGTGTATATGCTCCCGGTGAGCATTGTGATAGTGGATGAATTGTCAATTGAAGTCCAAGAAAGCGACAGGACCAAGGCATTACCGAGCGTTTCCAATGAGCCGCATTGCAACTGGGCTGAATTGACTGAGTAAATCCGAGGTCACCCAACAGATGGCGAAATGCATGGTCCCCACAATGGCTTGTCGCTTGTAGCGTCTCCAAGTGGAAATGCTGAACGAGCTTCGAGCCAGGAGAGGGATTGTTTAAGTCAGAGAATATCCTACCATTTCGAGCAATACATACCTGATTCCTGTTCGTGTGACACTACCAAATCCTCCAATCTACTATTTGTGGTGATAGTAATTGTATTTGTAATCCCGGAGCCCCAGACGCCACAATCTTACACCCAGGGCAACAGACATTTCATATCGTCATGGAGGTCTCAAAAGCGATATCGGATCCCGAACCAGGATCGTTAACGCTTGAGAAGAAGACATCTTTCGAATCCCAACAAACAACAAGGGTCATTCTCACATTTGACAGCAATGATCCAGAGAATCCTAACAACTGGTCCAAGGTATGCGGTTCCTGTATCAACAAAGGACTCCAAGCACTAACAGATGTTAGGCCAAGAAGAGATTTGTGGTCTTTACCCTCACCTTGACATTATTCAACAGCACGCTCTCTTCTTCCCTCCCAGCCAATGCCATGTCTCCCATGGCCGCTGAGTTCGGTATTGATGATACACGAGGGAACCCACAGCTGGCACTTCCCATATCACTTTTTCTCGTAGGATATGTCTTCGGACCTCTCCTCTTTGGGCCTCTTTCAGAGCTTCAAGGCCGCAAATACGTTCTCCAAGCGGCCTTCATCGTCTACATCCTCTTCACTCTTGCTTGCGCTCTAGCGCCGAACTGGCCCTCAATGCTGGTCTTCCGGCTCATGTCAGGCATTGTCGGCAGTTCGCCCAGCACACTTGGCGGCGGCATCATTGCAGACATACACAGCGACCTAACTCAGCGAGGCAGAGCGCTGACATACTACTACACAGCGAGTATCTGTGCGCCGTTGATAGCTCCGACAATAGCCGCCTACTTGGCCCCGATCTCTTGGCGATGGGCTTATTGGTTCAGTCTCATATTTGCAGGCGTGACAATCATTCCGTTGGCATTCTTACCAGAGACCTTCGGGCCTACCATTCTTGCCCGGCGTGCGAAAAAGATCCGGCGATCTGCAGTGAAGACTGGCCAGGGCAACGTTGAGACGTATGCCGCGATTGAACTTGAAGCAAAAGGCTGGCGCAACCTTATGAGTGTCGTGCTCATACGGCCACTGCATATGCTCTTCACGGAGCTGATCGTCGCTGCAACGGCTACATACATCGCACTAGCTTACAGCGTGTATTACATGTTTTTTCAGACATACCCTATCGTCTTCAAGGGCATCTACGGGATGTCAAACAAGAAAAGCAGCTTCATGTACTTGCCCATTGCAGGAGGAATCTGCCTTGGCCTGGTGATATTCTTTCTATGGGATGCCTACTACAGACGTTGCAAGAAGGCCGGTCAGACCTGGGCACAGAAGAATGAGTACAGCAGATTGCCTCTGGCATGTATGGGTGGCCCTCTTCTAGCAATTTCACTCTTCTGGGCTGGCTGGACCGCACGGTCCAGTATCTCGTGGGTGTCACCCATGATAGCAGGAATTCCGTTCGGAGCCGCTCAGCTTCTCATCAGTATCGCTCTAACGACTTACCTCGGAGATTGCTACGGAGTGTACTCGGCATCGGCCATGGCTGCGGGAACGTGCCTACGAAATCTGGCTGGTGCAGGATTATGTATCGCTGCAGCGCCGATGTACACCAAACTTGGTGTTGGATGGGCTTCAACGCTTCTTGGTGTTGTGAGCGTCTTCATGTGTGCTATCCCGTTCATCTTCATTCGATACGGCAATACCATTCGACAGCGAAGCAAGTTTTATCAGAGGCTAAAGGCAGAGATGGAATCATCACAGAGCGAAGCAGACAGTGATTGAGGGGGGCTAAAACAACACATGGTATAAATAAAATGATAGATCCGAGTTCACATGTTAAATGTAATGACTCTGAATGAATAACATCAATAGTGCTCCGACGAGACTCAAGTGACTGAGTTATGAATAGCCTAAGATAGTTCTAGCCAAAGTGCCTGTACCCCCTTCACTGGGTAATCCTTTCCAAAGGCCAAAGCCATGATACCGCCGCACAAACCTCAGGTTCTCATTATGATGCTTACTTGGAGACTTTGTCAAAGACACCCTCAAGCCAGCCTAATGTCTCCTGGGCAAGCTGATTCTCCGCCCCAATGGCACAATGAACCCCAGATCCCAGCTCCGTCTTGAACAGAAAGTAGTGCGCCTGCTTTCCAAAAGCCCTTGCCATCTCCTCTGGCTGTTCCGGAGCAGTCATGTCATCTTGGCCCGAGGCGACAAATACGGGACATTTGATTTTGGCCAGGCTTTGCTTATCAAGGTTGAACTCTCCCACCATGGTCAACCACATGAAAGGGCTCTTGGTGTTCCATGCCCACATTCCTTGGTTGATTGGCCAGCTCAGAGCAGTTGGGAGCTTGGGGTTTTTGAGAAGGCTGTAGATCTCCTCATCAAAGGCAGTGCTGTTGCCTGAGAGGAAGAGCTTGGTCAAAGCTGGAGGAAACTGCTCAAGAATGGAGCGTTGGAGGTTGAGCATCCCGTCGATCGCAAGAACAGCCGCCAATCTGTGTTCATGTGTCGCAGCCAACGGCGCAAGAAGTCCACCAAACGACATGCCAATGAGTGCGACTCGGTCAGGGTCGACGTCATGTCGACTACGAACATAGTCGACAACTGGGGTGACTGCCTCCCACCACTCGGGCATGAAGCCTAGATTCTGCTGTCGACGTACTGTCGCTTGTCCTGGTCCTTCATATGTGATGCAGTTCCAGCCGCGCTGGATAATCTCACGACAGTTACTATGGTAGAGAGCCTCTTGAGACCCATCGTATCCAGTTCCAACAATGACTGTAGGAATCTTCTTGCCATATCCAAGGCGTTTCCCAGCGGGGAGTTGAGCATCTCCTGGGTAAAAGTATGCCGGAACAGTAAACTTAGTTGCCTTCAACTCGACAAAGGTCGGAGACTTGGGGAGAAGGTTGACGGCCTTTGTGAAGCTTGCGTTCTGTTTCTGCCAGAGGATGTTGATGCGAGGATCAGACTGATTGCCGTGTAAGAAAAAGTCGGCGCCTCTGTAGTAGGATGAGGACCGGAAGTAGGCTGATCGAGCAGAGACCCAGTCCTTCTTCTTTTCGGCAGCAACAGCTTGTTCATGGATTTTGTCGGCAAGAAACTTGAACTCGTGATACCAACTCTCGGGATTGTTGGGCTCGATCACAGCAGCTGCTCGGAGGACCTCCCCTGTGGCACTACCACCTTCATTGGCCAGAGAAAGGTATTCGCTGAGGATGAATGAGAACTCGGTGTCATTACTGAGCTGGAACATGGACGTGGTGGTGTTGGAAATGGTGACATTTGGAGGATATGCTTCGGCATCATGAGCATTTGTGACCTATTTGTCTGTCAGCATAATTAAAAATTAGAGGGCATGTTGGGGGGATTACTGCAAGGAGAGTGCCCCATGCTATCATGCAAGGGAAGGAGAGCATCCTGAATACGATGACGATAGTATTGAATGCGAAAGTTATTAGATGATGTGAGTGGTTTCTTGTCTATGGAAAGAAAGACTGGTTCTCCAGCATCATGACTTCTTAAATGTTATTCATCTCGGCGGCCTCTTCCTACAAAACGACGTCGTGATGTTAGACATGCTCGAATGGGTTACTTGTTTAGGCCTTCAGTCCCATGTATCTCTATTCTGAGCAATTCTCAAGGGTATAGTTATCATAAGGCTGAGATTGGTCTCGAATGAGATACTGTATTCGGACAAGCGAGTATGCGATGTTCATGAGCCGTGCTTACATGCTGGGTCAAATGCGTCATGGCTCATGCTGACATGCTAGGAACAGTCTTACATAGTGCCGATATAACCGAGTAAGAAGAATGATCAACCTACGACCAGAGTTTTGACTCACATTCAATAGACGATCTGTCATATTGATCCCAGCTAGTTGCAATTTACTATGTGACGTTGGTGTAGATTGTGCTAGTCTGTCCCCGTGGCTAGGCCATTTCAGCAGTTCGACAGGCAAGATGTGAACTTGGCTAGCCAACGCGGAGAACAAAAAGAGAAACATGGTCAAAAAAACAGGTTCTTGTCGGTGGAGAGGCTCGAACTCTCGACCTTTGGATTACTCTGATCTGGGACCAAATTACGCTTCTTGCTATGAGACCAACGCTCTAACCAACTGAGCCACACCGACAGTGCTTCGAGTGGGTTGGATGCCCACTCAATTCGTTGGCGGAGAGCGAAAGAATTGCCGTACAAGATTTGGCTTGACAAAGTCGAAGCTGATCAATCATGGACAGCATTGATAGGTGGCAGAGATATCATCGGGGCTATTGAGTCGAGACGCGCCCCAGCAGACGGGTATATTTGCCCTGGTATCCTGGGCGTAACAAGCTTGCGTTATCCAGCCTGCAAACTCAATCAGCGACGAGTAACCCCCCAACGCTTAAAAAAAGGATCCGATCCCTCCTGCAAGCTCGTCATTGCTTTGGAGTCGACTGACAAGCTTGACCAGGACCTTGAAACGCTTTATGGAGTTCTTGATGTTCCCTTCTCATCTGGTTCTTCAACGCTAGACACTTTCTAGTCAAGCAGATCAGACCCACAGGCAACTAGCGAGGGGAGCAAAAAGAGAACATGCGGTTTGTGTGGATCGAACACACGACCTTCAGATATCGAATGATAGTGATTGAAGTTGAACTTCAGTCTGACGCTCTCCCAACTGAGCTAAACCCGCTGTTGGTTTGCCGAGATTTGACTGGGAACATACCTGACTCCTGGCCAAGCACCACGGACACTTAGGCTTTGCAGCATTCGCTGATTCTGTCGAGTTTGTAGAATCGATTTATCAAATGGTAATGAGGGGAGTTCCAATGACAATTGAGTAGGACAGCCAACCAGAATTCTCTGGGTTGGTGGCGCGAGCGGTTGATGTTGGTTTGTCTTGCTGCCACTAAAGTGGCGAACCCGTTTGAGTCCAAGCTTAAGGGCTAGAAGGGTAAGTTTTTGTTGAATGCTGACAAAGTCAATTGGCATATCGTGCCTTGAACAATGAAGCCGTCTCTGTATTGGACTTAATGCAGTGCTGGCATATTATTATTCACCGTTGCTTGATCTTGGACAGGTGGTATTATAGAAACAAGTACGTTTTGCTGGTTGGTGATGTAATCGAGGTGATTGCGGTTGTTCAATTCACTATGTGGCTAGCAATGAGTTCAAGGAGGATCACAACCCTTGCCTACACGTCTGACAAATCGCATTGGCTTACTGTTAGTCTATTAATTAAGAGTTTCTGATATTCTGTTACTGATAGTGAAGACGGCAAAGAGACTCAAAGCAAAGATAACGCGGGTTAACAGTAAAGAGAATAAGCTGTGGGATTAGCAACACACTGTCGATATAGGCCAAAAGACATCCTCAGTCCTGCACATACGACCAAAGGTAGTTGAAAATACGGGATCCCGTCCGCTCTCCCATAGTCAAGCAACTAACCGGCGGATTAGTAGTTGGGTCGGTGACGACCAGCGAATCCCCGCTGTTGTATGTTTTTGTCAGTTGCGTCCTTGACCTGCCTTTTTTTTTGCTGCTGGCAAGTGTGCGGCTGGCTGATTGTCTGTCGTGTTGATGTAGCTGAAAGCAGCTAACAGTTGCCGGGCAAGTGGTGCTAACTGCATGACGCACACTAATTTACATGGGCGGGTGAGGGACAATGAACCAGATATACAGCGAGTGATGCATTGTAATGATTCAGTGTGAAAAGAATATGTAATGAGAATTGAAGCGCCGAGAAATTGTGCTTCCAAAAGATGTCGCTACTTGAAGTCTTTCGATTGCCTGGCTGCTGGGCTCCAGGTGCTGGCTCTGTTACCTCTAGCGACCTTGCAAGATGCTGTGTTGATAGGAGAAGGAAATGTACCTTTTGCGTTGATTGCTCTCGAGCGCCGCCGTAGAAAGCGCCTGACCGCAAGTACAGGGGTCATCACCTGATGGTCCAGAGTGTTATCACACTGATGAGCTAGCTGCCTTATCGGAAGTACCAATTTGTGGCTGGTCAATTCGACAGCGATTTGAAGGCCCCGCTATTGTTAGAGGACATGCCATGTCACTCAGTACGAGAGCACCTGCAACTGCACCTGTCGGATCGCGTCGCTTTATATCATGCGCGACTGAACACAGACACTCGTTATCAACGTGTGCGTAGTTTGAATATCGCCAACGTAATTATTCTGTTCAAGTGGCAGATTGAGAGCTGGACGTGACCTAGATAAACCACGGGACAGGAACATCGCACTCGACAAACTGCAACCAATCGACACGCTGGCTAGCTTTTCCAATACTCCGAAGATCCTGCTGTTTCCAGATACCCTCGATAACATCTCGTAGAACTTTGATATTGCCGATGCTTCTCACAATCTCCATTCTGTCGAGGGTATGCAGAATGCTGACGCGGTCTTGCTCATCGACTTCACACGCTATGATAAACACAGGCCATGGACTAGTTGCAACACCTAGACTTCTCAAGACTCCCAGGGCTTGTTGTACGTAAGCCGGCCGCGTCAAATCGTCCTCCGCGATGGGATGCACGCGCTGGAGATAGAGCAGTGTCGCTAGGCGATACAACTCAGCGATGGCCAGAATGCGATGCGCTCTCAAGCTGTCAGAACTCTCAATGGGAGCAAGTAACTGTCTGAGGTTGTAAAGCTTCATTGCCAAATCGCACCTTTGCAGCGTCGATGTACTCGGACAATCATGTTCGGAGTGCAGTCTCATCCTGTTGATCTCATCAACGATCTCAAGCACCTCAACAGAACAGCCCAAGGACCCCACGATCTGGGCTAGAGTCAGAAGGCTGCGCGTAAGAACGGGGGCACTTACGAGAGACTTGTCACCACTAAAAGCGTAGAGAGCGGACGCTGAGATGGGACCAGAGTTTTCGTTAAGTCGCCATGATGGACGGTTGAAAGTAGCCAAAACCTCGTGATATAACCACCATGTAAGCAGAAAATCTGAGCTTGAATCGGACGTATCTGTAAAGCACTGTCGCCTTATGATCTCCTTCGCTCCTTTCAAGTGGATGTGCCAATTGTGCTCTTCTCTATCAAAGACCTGTGAAACGTCAGTCATGATAGCCAAATGTCTGGTCATACGGACATCATAAACACAAAGCATCATTACTGCTGCAAGCTGAACTTGACTGGTCGATGTGCTATTTGACCTCGTACTACTTGTGAGGGACATTGACAAGTTCCGGACGGCTTTGAGTTTGAACGACATTGCATCAGCTATCGAGTTTGAGTAATGAATCATTGCCACGGCTATCATTGCATTCAGCAATGCAAGAGCTGAAGTATCTTGGCTTGATAAAGCCATGGGCAATAAAGTCGAACAAAAGCCATTTTGAGCTTGAGTTGTAGAGATCATTGGAGATATAATGTTTTGATATGATACCGTTAGCTAATGTCCAAGGGAAAAGGAGAACATCACACACAATAACCGAGAAGCATTCCTGCACGATCGAGCAAGGGGCCATGAAGTGTGAGACTGCGTCGAGGTCGTTGTTGGAGGAGATCCACAAATAAATGGCCATTACCCTTGGAGACAGAGATATCAACATCTGATAAGGATGTGTTCAAGAAGTATTTGCCATAGTGAACCGATTCTGAAAGTGTTGGCGGGGGCCGATGCTCAGCAGGATCACGTTTTCTCCGCCGCCCATCATGACGATCTGGCCAGAGAAGTTGAAGGCCATACCCAAGACATTTTCTTTGGGTCCGAATACAATTATTACATCTTGGAGTCGTCCTATCACAGCCGATCTTACGCCCTACACTTGTCAGTTTGGAGATCATCATAGGATACGATATCTTACGTTTGCAGGTCAAACAGCTTTGTTTCGGTAGCATCTCCGCCTTACCTTGCAAAAATGAGTCTCACTGATAATCGCAAGTTACTTTCTGAGACGATAATCTGAAACCTTGAACGAATTGACAGTTTGTTCCAGTATCTTGTCACTTCATGTCTCGATGTGTAGTGGAAGCAAGTCAGCGGGGTCCAGAGGATGATGTGTCAGCCGCCAATAATCGCCATATTCGTAACTGAACCAAAACAGGCAATTGTACCCTGGATTTCATAGTGCCCGATAAGTTCAAGGTTAGTGCAACATGAGCTGGAAATATAGGTACTGACTGAATTCATGAGAACGGCTATAGTTACTCTGAAATCCTCGGTTCTAAAAGGCCATTGACAAGTTGTGCGATTAGATATTTGAGAAAACGAGCGACTATAAGCGCTATCATAAAACCGTACCCACGCATGATCCAAGCCTCCAGAGAGATTAAATTCTCCTGGGCCATGATGTTATAACCCTTGGATACGGCGGAAAGAGAAACCAGCATTTCGAGATCTCGCCTCGTCACTAATCCACGACGACATGCTTTGCAACCTTCTCGTTGACCTTGAGGCTGAGCAGGTCAGGACGCGCATAATGCCCAACAACATCAATGAAAGCCTTGGGCTTGTCAATATCTCTCAGATTTACCACAGCCGTGATGATGCCCTCTTCGCCATCACCGATAGGCTCTGCAAGTGGCTTGCCGTCGGGCCCAAAGATCATCGAGAATCCACCACCCGGCTACATCCACAGTCAGCTGTCTGTTCATCTTCAAGGGAGGTTATCTTACTGTTTTGGTAACGGGATTACCTGTGAGTCCATTCCGTTCCAAGTTCTTTTCGGTGAGAACCTGTGAGGCCACAGCGACAAAAGTTGCCCCCTCGATGGCCATGAACTGACTTGCGCGATAGCTCGCCTCACCAGTCTCGTGATACAGCCAAGCAATCTTTTCGGGGTCTGGCATTTCAAACTCAGCTGGCCAACTGGCGATGTGTATTTGCACACCCTGCGCATATTCGTTATATCGGAGCAATGGCTGTAAATGCTCCCAGCAGTTCAATGCGCCAACCTTTCCGAACTGGGAATCAACGACGACTTTGAGCGATTCGGCTTGACCTTCGCCCCAGATGGTTCGTTCTACGTGAGTTGGCTTGATCTTTCGTCGATGATGGATGATTTCCCCATCTGTATCGATGAATGATTGTCCCATGTACAGGCTTGCTCCATCTCGCTCACTATAACCGAGAACGACGAGCATACCTGCTTTCTTGACAGCTTGTTGGATTCTCTTCATCTGGGGCGAGTCTCGGCGCATTGAATTGGCCATGTACTCGTGGATCCAGCCCCCATTGTTGATGACTGGCGACGTCCACATTTGCCTGCATAGCCCTGTTAGCACCATGTCTATGTAGCATAAGAAACCTTGCTTGACATATTCTGATCATACCATGGATAACCAGGGATCCAAACTTCAGGAAACCCAAGTACTTGGACTCCATCGGCGGCAGCTTTCTCGATGAGGGAGATAGTTTTATCAACACTTCCTTCCAGGTCGAGCCATACAGGCTCTGCTTGCACGGCACCGACTTTGACAGTTTGGTCCATGATATAGATGTAGGTAGAGTAAATGTTGCTATTACAGGCTGAGGAGAGACAAGGTTCAGATGGGCCCTGTCAATTTTCCATGTTGATACTAGGACGAGGAGGGCTCATTTATACATGGCCAAAGGGTTCAGCTTTGGAGACTCCATGAAAATGAATGCTTCATGACGATAGGTCGTGGGAGTGAATTGCCGAGATCCGTGTACACAGATGACCCAAGGAAATAGTTTGCGATCTCTAGCGCAATAGACAACGTGTCGTTAACCCCTTTGCTCTAAAACAAGCAACATAATCCACTAACACGACACATGTGTTATCGGATTCTGATTACTTATCTTGTTCATGGCCTATTTTGGACATGAAAGCCGGCATCTAGCCTACTAACCTACTAACTAACTACTTGCTGCTACCCCGCATGAGCTAATGGCCACGCATGTTCGCAAACTCTTGCCTCACGATTTTCACTAATGGGTCTTCGATTTAGTCGAATTGAATGCAATGACTAACATATGTGCTACGAAGGAGCGCACCCGGCAGCTGTGACTGACACTATGTATCCGGGAGGGCGCCAGTATTGCTCTCGATTCGTAACACTTCATATACCATCAGCATCGTCTTTCTGCCCAATTTATGCCGCTGGCGGCATAAGCGCATCTACATCTGGACCCCATCCATCATCATTGGAGATAGTGATAGTGTTATCAGATCCCTCCTTGAGATCAAAGAAACCCCGACTGAGTCCAGTCTGCGAAAGATGGCTGGTAGACAAGAACGCAAGCTTCTGAGATTCGCCATTGACGTTGACCGTAGCATATCGTGATCCGGTATCGCCATTTCGGTACTTGACGTTGATAGTAGCTGTACCTCCAGAGCTCTTAATGTTCTTAAAAGTAAGGGTGCCTTTCTTATCACCTCCGATGTAGCCGACGGCTTTACCGCCACTGCATTCGCTACATGAGATGACTCTGGCATCATTGGCCATGGTTGCAGTCTCACCCTCGATCTTTGTCATCTTTGTCTCGGACCAAGTTCCCTTCGACAGGTTCGGTGACCATGAGTCGTACCAACTGAGTGTAACTTTGCTGCCATCAACCTTGAGCGGAAGCCAGACGTAGGTGCTAGCAGCGAGGTTTGTAGAGACCCAGCGATCACCGATGTAGATAGCATTGCCGTTGCCAAGAGGTTGGATGTAGCTGGTCTGGCTTTGGTAGGTATTAGATCCAACAGGTGCGAACGTGGTCCAGTTGGACCATGGACCAGACAGTGACTTGGCGTAGCTGTAGATCTATTGGGATGTTTCGTCAATAAACGTGAAGTATAGTCGGGTTATGAGGGCCGCTTACATTATCATTGGCATTCCAGCCGGTCAGATGAGAGCCAAAGATGAAGTAGTATCCGTTTTGCTTCAACATAGCTGGAGACTCGGCAAAGTACTGCCACTCATATGTAATCTCAGTGACGTTGAGGTAGTCGTCTGACAATGCCATGATTCGCGTTCCATACTCTCGCTGTAACTTGATCAGTTCCTGTCCTTTATCAAACTGCACAGTGAAAAGCTTACGTCTTCAGTCATGAGATATGCAGACCCATCATCATCCTTGAAAAGTCCCATGTCGCGACTTTGCTTACCAAGAGGTCTGAAACTTCGTTGATATGTATACTTGCCGCAGACACTATCACCAGTTGCGATACCAACACGCGCATCCTTGTAGTCAGGGCTGTCGATGTGCATGTAAAGAACATATTTCTTCGTTTGGTCGTTGTAAATGACCTTGGGTCTTTCAACGATGCGGTTGGGGCCGAGGTCGCCTGCTTCGCTGGTGCGGGAGAGGAGCGCGCCTCGGTATGTCCACTCAACGAGATTGGTGGAGGAGTAACAGTTGACGTTCTGGAAGTATGTTCCGTCTGTCTTGTCCTCACCGATCATGTAGTAGGTTCCATCAACCTCACTTGAAAAGTCAGATCCCTGTTCTGCAAGATAGAATGTGATACTTACATCAAGCCATGACCGTGAGCTTGGACATGCTCTCCAGTGTTGGTCTTGGTAAAGTGCGGTTAGCAAAGCACTCATGCATCGATATTTGGGCTGACTTACAGCTGTCCATGTTGCTCCGGACACGATGTCAAGAGAAGCCTGAACCGTACTGGCTGCAAGCACAGCGAGAAGAGTCGAGACGAAGCGAGGCATCTTGCGATCTGGTATGGGACCTCTTCGAAGAGCTTAGTTGCAGTTCTTGGAGCTTGATTAAGACCAACTTTGAGGATAACCAAGGTTCTTATTATACTTCGCCCCGGCCCAATTCTCTCTGCGGTATGCTCGGACGCCGGCGAGACATGGCCCGATGTGAAGAATCTCTTTTCTGGGGTAAGTCTCCGTTACTTTGCACTCGACTCCCTCTTGGCTCAACTCGGGTATTCGGTACTTGGAAGCAGTTTAAGGTTATATGATCGGCATTGTAATTTCCTCCATTGGTTTCTTTCATATGCGCACCAATTTGGAGACCTTGGTTAAATCATGGGAACCTTCCTTTGTGAGTACTTCACATGATCTGCCGGCCCATTTGCGGGGCCGACGTAAACAAGGAGTGAAAGGTCTGGGGTAATCGACAGGGGGAGATCGAGTGATGGCCCGGGGATATCGGAGCCGGGAAGAACATATCCTTGTTCCAACGTTACTTGAGCCAAGGCTTTTGCACCTCGTGGTACATGTTGCATCGGACCATCGACGGAGCAATGGCATGCTGAATTCGCCATATCAACTCTCCTACCATGTCGCAAATCCAGCCTGACAGATGGAATGGTTCAGTCGAGATTCGTGGCAACCTGCAGTCAATGATACGACCTTTACCAAGGGCTCGAAATTATACATGGAGGGTAATGGGAACTGTTGAACTTGCGAAAGGCCACTACTAACGATGGTGCACTAGATCGTCCTCGGAAGAATGGCGAACGCCTCCCATCATTTCTTGCTTCTTCAATAAGAACGAGTATTGCGAAGGTATAACGTTGTAGATTAACCAGACTCTTGTAGATCTATATACATATCGTCCAACAACCTTCTACATCACAGCTCCCCGCTGTCTAAACGTCAATTACCTTTGCCTCATTTTGGTTCATAGTCGCCCGAACCGTCTCAGCAGTCCTAGGCTCCAGCGACTTCTTAACAGGATTAGGGGCATCAAAGACCTCATTAAGCTCCTCCAGCGTCCGGTCCTTCGTCTCTGGAAAGAAGAAGAAGATAAACGCGGCCTCAAGCAGATCCCAGAACACGAAAACAAGATAGAAGTAGTAACCAATCTTCTCAAAGGCTGGCCCCGAAGAGTAGGCTAGAACGAGGGAAATACAGCTGGAAGCCCAGTTGCCCAGTGCTGTTCCCTTGGCTCGTGTCGAGGTAGTGAGTGTCTCAGCGATATACATGCTTTGCTGGGCAGTCCATCCAAGTGAAAACACGACACCGAAGAGGAAGACGAAGGCAATGGTGGTGTTGGCTGCGTTCTTGTTGCTTGCGTCGTCAACAGCCATCTTGGATGTTCCCGTAATGACGGCAAAGATGACTGAACAGAAGAGGATGCTGTAAATGAGAAGAGGTCGACGGCCAACACGATCAGTCAGGCGGGCACCGATGACCGAGCCAATGAGTCCAAGAACACTGTTGGTGGCGTTGAGAGCAAGAACAAGCTTCTCATCTTTGATACCAGCCGTGTTCATCATAGCGACAAGGTAGTAACTTGACAGCGAGTTACCAGATGCTTGACCCATGATAGCCATGCCGAGAACACAGATAAGACGTCGCTTGTTGCTGTGTGAGTTCCAGAGCTCACGGTAATCCCACCATCTCTTGTCTGAAGCCTCAGTCGAAATCTGGGCCATCATCTCCTTCATCTGAAGTTGGACAATAGGGTGGTCGACTGATCCTTCGCCGTGATACTTGGCGAGGATGGCGGCAGCTTCATCGTGCTTATCATTGGCGATCAACCATCGGGGCTGTTACTTGGTCAGTAAGTGAGAGGTGATATTGGCAAAGGGACTTACAGATTCTGGGAGGAAGAACGCAAAGATTGCGACAACGCCAGAGGTGACAAGCTGAATCCAGACTGGGACTCTCCACCCGTCGTTGCCTTTGATGTAAGCGCTGCCATAGGTTGCCCAACCAGCGATGATAGCTCCAACAGGCCACATGCAGTTGTAAAGACCGGTTAGAGTACCTCTCCACTAAACTCTTGTCAGCAACCTTTCCGTAGGCTTGGCAATGCTGCTTACCTTGGGGTGAGCAAGCTCGCTGACGTAGGTTGGGGCAGCGATACAGCAGTACGAGACACCAAATCCGAGGAGGAATCGACCACCCATGAACTGAGGCATGGCTTTCGCGGTTGCCCTTCGTCATAGTTAGTGCTGTCTGCAGATATTTGATGAGTAACTCACTGAACACAAGTACCGATGATGATGATGAGAGAACCAGTGAACATTCCAGCGCGACGTCCAAAGCGATCAGTGGTGAAAGGGACAGTCGGGGCTGCAGCAATGCTGCCAACATTGTAGATCATGAAAACAATGCCAGTGGCAGAACCATCAGATTTCCTGTAGCTGGTCAGTCAAATGTCACTCCCCACAATATGAGTGCGATCCTACATGTCAAAAGTTCGTTGATAGGACTTCATTCCGTTCAAGCCACCCATCAAACTGCCATCATAGCCATTGAGACAACCACAGCAATACGCCACGAAGAGAACAGCATAGAGCTGAAACATAGACGGTGTCCATGGTGAGAACTTGTTGTTCTCAACTTCGTGCGCAATTTCAGTAGCGAGTACCTCTGGGGGCAAGTCATTGGTCAGATCGCGATGGAGTACATCGGACTTCTCAAGCTCGTCATGCTTCTCAGACATGGTGTTGTTGACCTTATGCAGATGTCTTTGGAAAGTTGAACGACCCAATGGATGGGAACAAGCATCAATGGGAGACTCAAGAGGAGGGAAGAGATTATCTCATGCGAGGTTAAAACCTCTTATATAGATGATGATCCCAGAATGGACTCATGTTTCCGCGTTAGCTGTTCGTAGCCAACCGACCGGCAAATCGGTCGGGGCCGTAGCCGAAGATCACCGGTCGTTTGCGAAAACTACCTAGGCATGACTCGAGAGGGTTCGGTCCGTGAATAAACTCATTGATAAAATCTGGGGTAGAGGCAAGGAACCAGCATCAATGACTCCGGGGAGTCTGCGGGGAAACTTCTTAAACTTGATAAAGATCGACAAAACGCTTTGAACTTGGCGAGTCGACTCCGGCTCCGACATCCCCGGTGGAAGCGCTCCAATTGATTTGGGGGCGAGTGGAGAGGGAGAGTCACACGAGAGCGAAGACATGCCAGCCTCTTCCGATTCACACTCATGCGATGCATTTTGAGCAAGGGTTGCTAGCTACTGAGTTGAAACAAATTATTCAGGACGGCTAGGACTTCAGGGCATTCAGCGTGGCAAAAGAAAGATCAGAGTCAATTGGCATGTTGCAACATAAACAAAAATAATTGACAAGACTGGGATTCGAACCCAGGCCCCTTTCGAGACTGCGAATCGTTACTAGTTCGAATCGAACCTGAACACAGCGCCTTAGACCGCTCGGCCATCTTGCCTTGTGATTGGATAACAAACTGATCGCTTCTAGTGAATAATCAACAACATGATTGCACTCAATGGCAAAGCATCTTTCATTCTCATCGTTCCTCGAACATGTGTCAAAAGATGCACAAATCTACAGCGACAGTCGATTGGTCAACAGCCATCAGTCAAAATGCTAACTGGTAAACGAACAAGTAGGGGAGGACTCAGAATTGAGGATCCTGATAGGGAGAGGTGTCGAAGAACCAGCAATTATATGGATACATTCACAGCTTTATTGCATTGCGGTGGCAGAAACTCAATGAACCCCAAAGCTGTCCATCACTTACCAGAGGATGATAGCTCTAAAAGCTACACTTATAAGCTGTTGATGTCAAGTATAAATACTACTCCTCCTCCTCCTCCTCCTCCTCTCCTCCTCCTGCTTGTTCCCCTAGTAATATACCAAGAAAACCTTCACTATGGCTTACCGACAGGACGATCATGGCCGAACACCGCTCGCATCTGACAGCCAGGCCAACAATGATGCTGCCTACGAGGATTACATGAGACGCTACCGAGCCCGAAATCCCAACTCAAACTGGGAACCCAAGACCCGAAGGGTGGTTGGGCCAATGTATAACCCAACGCCATGGCTATTGCCTACTTCCCCTGAACACCCTCTCACTCCTTTCCGCGAGTGGCACTTTGATCCTTTTGTAGTTTCTGATGGAGACCGCGTTGTGCCGAGATCACCCATACCACATGCATTCCCAAGAGTCGAACCTCAAAGAAGACTACACCCTGACGAAAGCCCGCAGTTGGAATACGTTACCAGTGAAGGATACAGGCAAGTCGAACCAGGTACTCGTTCGGGAGCTAACCAACAGCACTACTCAAGGGGAGCGAACGAACAGCGGCAGGAAAACGAGCGTAGGTTTTTGAGGGATGTACAATTCGAAGTTGGCAGGAATAATGGATATCCTCAGGTTAGCAGAGGCTATCAGGTCGACAGAAGAGAGCCTCGAGATGCCAGAATCTACCCTAATGCTACTGCTCGGGCTCCTATTCCTGATAAGTGGACTGCGACACCAGAAGCAAGGGAGTGGATGGACAACGTACAACGAGAAGTGAATCTTCGAGGATCATACGTTAGATTCCCAAGAAGTAGTTTCAGTGGGAGACGTTTCTAGCCACGATAACCCCTCTGATATTGAGATCAGTGACGGTTCACTTCGTAGTTTAGCATACCAATAGGCACATTTTACCGAGTCAATTCCTCACACATCACAAAGTAGAACTAGTCCTTAGGGGTTTGTGAATTGAAATGTATCGTAGGCCAATGTAATATGAAGTTTATGACAGTTACAGCCTCAGAGATTCACGACGAAGCAATTGGTCGCGCAACATACGGGCCCACGGGGTAGGTTAAAGATACGACAGGTGAATCAACCTCTACTCGGGCGCTCCGTTTCGGTTCCTAATTGACTGACAGAAAGTGAATCGAGCACAAAGTTAATCTCCAATCCACCTAAAATAAGAACAGTCTTACTTTGAATGCTAGTTCTGAAGATTTGGATGTGATTGACACCGAACTCACTGGAAAGCGCAGATCCAGGGTAAGTAAATTACCTGAAGCCCACGATATTTGGGCACAACGGGAGGACTCACGCATTAGTCTGAAGGACTAGGATTCTCAAGGCTGGAATCAGTCTCGATAGACTTGCAATCCCAGATACCGGAAGCAGTTTGCATTGTATATAATTCATTTGCGTTGAGGACTCCTCACGTGTTAGGTTATGCCGTCGCGCTCACGAGGAAACACCCCCACCCACAATTTGGGCACACCAGAAATTATCCACTGAAACACAAAAACATTTCTACCCGACATCACGTCTTTATTCAAGGCCGACCGACATCCTCGCCTGTGTCGTTACTAAACTTACAATTTTCAAGATTCTCCCCTCAAGCGCGATCGTTTCACTGCAGTTTTACCACCTACCTACCTTGCAATCGTTGGTTATCGTTGATGACTAACGGTCGCGAGGCCAAGATTTCTGCCGCCAGCATCGCTGAAGCAACCTCCTCTTTCCAACGTGCAACTGTCAATTAACACCAAGGCTCAGAGCCGCGAAAATAGCCACAATCATCAATCCGCACCAAAATGAATCACTCTCGGTTTCTGTCTCCGCAACTCGTCTCCTTTCTCGCACCTCTGTGATCAGGCAACTCGACCTGGCTTGTCCCAGCGCCGACGCCTTGCCAGCAATGCCTGAACTGTTTATCGCCTGCAACACCGTGAACCTAGCACATTTTGCCTCGAATCAATCGGACGTCACTTACAACTTTGATGCCGTGTTCTCCGACTGTTGAAGTTCTCCCTCTCGCTTGCAATCATTGCCGCCAGACAACCTTTGCATCGGCCAGCGTCAATCCTGCATTGCTTGTACGAACGACTTGCTTCCTACACCTCGACTTATACCGTTTCCTCGAATCCAGACTCCAACATGATCGTACAATCCGTCGCAAAGCGAGCAGCTTCCGTAGCGCCGCAAGTATGCCTACGGCCGACTGTGGCTATTCGAGTCATTCGAGCAGACCCATTGTGAAATGACGCCGCAGAATACATGTTCTATCTTGGAAATGGCCCTCCCATTTACCCCAACTCGATCTCCATGTTCAAACAAGATCAATAGCTCCCGCTGCATTCCTCGACTGTAGCCCACGTATCTTCGCCGCCCTTGCAATACCACAGTGGCCTGCTCTCTTCTGAAGGGACGCTCGCGAGGCACATCGACTCGAAGCCATCATCACGACAACTGCAACGAGAAGAGACGACCGGAACACCGCTGCGCAGTACGGCCGGCTCTTGATTGAGATGGGCCACCAGCTCTCCGCATATCGACATAACGATGGCCAGGAGCGCAACACGAAATCTCTGGCCGGTAAACGATTAGAAGCTCGAAAACTTTGTGTTTCCAATAGCACCTCGTTGCTGCCCACCGAAGCGAAGCCACGAGCGCCGACATGAACTACGATGCTGCACCCTCCGCCTTTGACTCCATGACACGGCAACCGATCGGATCTATTGTCATGTTGTCGGTGCGGCGGGGGCTCGGCGGCTTAGCTTCATGCGGTGACTCGACTCTTGCCATTGCCGTCAACACTGCTTGCATATTTGCAAGTTGTATTGCAGGTACAGATCCTGGCAGCCTGCGTCCATACGCTGGAACTCGAGGATTAACACACCTCCGCTGTCGCCTAGCTGATCTGTTCTGAGTCGCTACACAGTTTGCAGCAGCTGGCTTCAATACATGGATCACCTCAACTGTCACGAAGCAAAAGAGAGGAACCACATTTTATTAGTTTTGCCCTCAAAATCATCGCCCGCGGCCTCTTGATTCATTCTGTGCTCGTCTCGTCATTGATGTCTCCGCGAGAAGAGGCCTGCTTCAACCCCAGCGCCATGCTGTTGTGATTCATTGTCTCTGAGCCGGCCGCAGCGAACAAAGCCTTCCGAGACGACTTCAACATTATGTCAAGCCTTGACCGATACTCATGGTGTCATTACGCTTCTGATGTCTGCTATCGGCCTGGAATGTAGGCCAGCGACTTGTCATCGACTCTTGACCCAAGATTCCTCAACCCTATTGGCACCCGCGCCATCTCTAGCCCAGATACTGTCACCAGACTTTGAAGCGACCGCCTCGAAGTGTTTGCGGCGCTGACGCCTTCGGTTGCTGACACCAAAAGACGACGGGCATGTCGACCGCTTGCTGCTGCCGATTGCCTCTGACCAGGCCAACAAAGCTTCAGTGTTTACTTGAACCTCTGAGGGAGTTCCTCGTCGCTGAAGACTCGGATGTCAAACGCCCCGCCAATGAACTCGGCATGTCGCGAATTTGCAAGCTTGCACAAGCTGTCGACTAGTGATGGCAGAAGATGGCTAGAGGCTGCCAGACAGCTACGTGAATGTTGGGACTCATGTCGCGAGGAATACTTCCCTTCGCAATCACTGTCACTGACATTCGGCCGGTTCTTTTCGTCGTCGACCAGTCCCCGGGACGATTCCACTGTGCTTGATGGTGCCTCTCACTATTTGGATCTTGCAAAAGTACTTGGACCCAGCCACCCAGCCATGAGTGCTGCCTGCGACTAGTCGGATCGGAACAATCCTCACTCGCATCGTTATCGCGCATGCTGAAGTTGCTTTGACGAATTCATGGACCGTCCTCCCCCGTGCCTCAATTCCACCGACGGCCTTGACGTGTCTCATGGCTCAACACCATCTTGATACCGGTGCTTTGTAGCTCGCAACCAGTCGGGAAAAGGAGAGCGCCTCGCCGCATTTCCAGCGAAGCCAGTAGACAGGAATGGACAACCAATTTTCTGAACTGAACATGCCGCGGCGACATGGTCATTGCTGCCCGTTTTCGTCGTCTACACAGATTACATTTCGATGGCAACGCTCGTGACACCGTCATCAGCATCATCCGCGCCAAGATGCTACCAACGAAGTGCTGATCCCGAAACAGGTGCCATGCACACTGCCGTAATGCGCTGGTTCGTGCTAAAAGCTTCAGGCACCTCCATAGTCGATTAGCATGGTGCTTCAAATTGACACCGTTGCCTGGAGGAGCTAAGACCTGGAGGTAATCTTCCACACGGGTCGCTGGTTCTTCTGGACGAGCTGTCCGACTCGCATTCATCCCATACCCCAAGATGGGGATACCTCAATCGCCACGACATACCCCCAGGCTCGTTTCTTACACCACGGCGTTTGCAGGCAGCGCGATCCCTTACCCCTCGCACTGGACCGACAGGAAATCATGTGCGACAATAACTGCATTTAGCAAGCACAGCCAGATGGCGTGTCCCTCAATCGTTTCTCGAACCGCATTCGTGAGGCCGTCAGCATGAACAGATTGACGCTCAGAGCACGCAAAGAAACAAGATCATTGAGTACAGGCTAGTGGAGGCTATGGTTAGGTCGGCGGTCTGTACTCAGCCTTGGGCGACAGGCTGCGACGGTGAAGGATGTAGACATGCGACTCACTCAACGCCTCCACTATACAGTGTTTGGAGGACATCTTGGTCCCTTCATTCTCGTTCTCGGGTGACGAACTTGTCAATGCGAGCGTTGATTTCGCGAGGCAAGATCGTCGAGGTTTGCGGCCAGTGTCCGTTTGTCTCACTTGTCAAGGACGTGGCAGAGGCTCCTCATGAACTCCCGACAACCGTGGCGAGCAGAGGGCATC
Source organism: Fusarium sp. NRRL 53293 (assembly GCA_013759125.1). Lineage (NCBI taxonomy): Eukaryota > Fungi > Ascomycota > Sordariomycetes > Hypocreales > Nectriaceae > Fusarium > Fusarium sp. NRRL 53293. The sequence continues at coordinate 25,313 of JABSTN010000203.1, forward strand.
AGCGACGCGCCACATCGATAGCTCTATGTGCCGCCGATACGAAAGCTCAATGACAGAAGTTTCGGATAATCGGTCCTTGATTACATTTTCCCCGAAGGCAAAGTTTCTGACCATGCTGCGTTGGACCCAATAACTTCCGCCAAGCAAGGCAAGACTCGGATTTCACCAACGGTCTTTGGATGTTGGGCCCTCGATCATCGGTCCTAAATGGACACGCCGTGATGGTGTCTCAAAATGTGATCGCTCAAATGCAGCTGCCTACAGCCCCCCACGAAGCTTAGATGTTGCCCTCGCTCATATTCACCTGGGTGCAAGGGAAGGGGGAATATCGCGTACAGTGTTGATCACTGCTGAGTACTCTACACTCCAGCATGTGCGTAGACCAGACCTATGCAAAGGCTGACCTCTCACTTCGACTCTCCGTTTCAGCCTCCTCCAGACGGTAGCATTTGGGTTCCGAACTCCGATGGTCCTCATGCCAGAGCTCTTGGAGCAAATGCGAGAAAAGTCTACCGGTAATACGGGCTGACGCGGCTATTGCCTCTGTCGCGTGCTTTCCTTGCAGTGTCGAAGAAGACAGGATGACGCGATTGTCAAACGCGTCGCTCGCGTTGCGATAGAAAGTTGACGCGATAATCCATCCTGCTGCGGATCTGAGAACAGCGATAAAAGCTCTGCAGATGCACTTATCGCGCGCGTCCAGTCACGCCCTCGTCAGCCCCCCAAGGTCAACGGACCCCACGGCAGTCATCGCCCTTCAAGTATCCCCGACATCAGCAACTGTTAGTACTGCCTATTCCACCTACAGCGTCAAGCACTGACCCATCGCTACCAGTCTACAACCACCAAACATGATGCGCATACGACGACGACCCGACGATGCCCCGACGACGACCGACGAGTTCCGAACGATAGACGACGACCAAGCAAGCTTACACCAACGATGCTACTACCCTTCACGAACGAGCGAGCGAACGAACGACAAAACAACGAGAGCGACCGACGACAACGATGAACGACGACGAAGCACAGCAACGACTCAGTCACGACCGCTTGCAATGTGATTGCGATACGAACGAGTTACGACATCGACGATCCTCACGCAACTACGGACGACAGATCTTCAATGCAGCTACATGCTTTACACATCTCCACATGGTCAGCAATCTCACCACCCGGCATTATATCATCGTGGGAAGGGCGCCTCACTTTGGCAGTGGGCTGTCGAGACTGTCATATATTTCCCGACAGCCCAGCTTGCCCTCGCTGATGGGTACGATGCAGCTTTTATTGATCAAATACACTACTTTTGTTTCGCATCAAGACCCCGAAGTGATTCCCATTCGTCTTCCGTAATTCCAAACTCGATCAGGTCGTACCACTTGCGATTCATCCAAACAGTCTGGCGTCTTTTGCCTTCCAGCTTGAAACCAATGCTCTCGTAAAGATACACTCCTCGGGGATTGTAATCGGTAGTAGTAATACCAATTGTATGCAGACCAGCGTGCCGGAAGCCCCAGTCTACCATCCAGTTGATGGCTTCTCTCCCGTAGCCCTTGCCTTGATGCTCTTTGACAAGAGAGATACCAATCTCGGCAGTTCGATGATGGGCAACTGTGGGTGAGATGCCTCCCCAGCCGATGCACATAACGCCAATGATAGTACGAGGCTTCTTGTCGTTGTCGGCATCATCTCTGAGATATATCGCGACACCGAGCAAAGAGTTGACAACCGAGTCTATGTATGAGTCGACCTCCTTGGGCCCCTTTGGCAGGAGCATGGTGGGTGCTGAAAGGGCCTGGATGACAGGATCTTGAAGGATGGTGAGAGCAATCTTCTTAAGGTTTTCATCGGTCTTGTCGGCTCGGATGTACTCGAGCCGCTTTGACTGGTAAGCATTGACGATGTCTTCTGTTGAGTAGTCCATGATAGCTGATGTGTTTGGAGAACGGATATAATGGTCGCTGCAATTGACTGATGGATTGGATTGGCCACTGGTGATGCAATGCTTTTGTAGTCGGATGAGGCTCTTCAGTGCTCAGCCATCTTTGACGCTATTCCCGAGTCGGGTGCCGGATGAGTCATTGGCCGCTTTACCTTCGTTTACTCGCATCCCCTTTTTGGTAGTTATTGAACACAACGATTAGTCTGGTCTAGTCGCCCTTTTGTCAAGCAATTACTAAGTTGTGTCCGCTGATTTAGGCACTCAGCTACAAGTCCCAGCTGCAAATAACATATCTAGCATAACGTAGACATTGTACTACAATGACTAACTAATTGCTACTGCCAAAGGCTAATAAGAAGAAAACCTAAATGATGCCTCTTTGGCCGGCCTTGGAGGCATATAAGATGGTGCCTCCAACCCGTCGGACTGGAAAGGACTAGACAAATGATGCCTCAGAAAGCATCGAGGCTCCGGTTACAATACCAGCATAGCGAGTCAATGACCGTCAAAAGTTAAACTTCATCACAAACAAGCCCTCATTCTGAACCCTCTCACAAAGGCAAAATCAAAGGCCAATATCAGAGACTTGTTTCGTTCTACTGGGCATCATGAAATCTCACCTCCTTTTATCCGCCCAAGGTCGACATACAATGGCCCCCTCAACCTTTCATAAATTCCCAGAACTACCCCCCGAAATCCAGCTGCAGATATGGGAATCCTCATTTCGCTCACCCAAAGTTGTTCCCGGGGGTCTGCACTACATCGGTCTTGACCATGACGGGTCTCCGGTTCCCCTGGATAAAACCACCAAAGTCGAATTCCAGAGAGCAAGGTCAGGTTACGAATTGGAACAAGGTCTCTGGACGGCGTGCTGGGACTCCCGAGCAGCGGCAATGAAGCATGAGCGGCAGCAAGATGTCGAATGTGGCTATCCTGATGTCCTTAGCCCTATCCTTTTGAGGTTCGCCTTGGCGGGCCGCAGATCGTACGCAAGGAGAGAGACTGTATCAATAAAGCCTCCTATTTATGAAGGACAAGGGAACAGTGAATCGCTGGAACTGAAAATGTTCGTCTGTCCCTCACGAGATATTTTCTGTGTCGCATTAAACAGAGCAGGGCGAGCTGCGTCTTATGGGAACTACTACCCACTCCGAGAATTCCAGAGACTCGCCTTCGAATTCAAGCCTTCTTGGAACAGCCAGCTATCACTGCATGACAACTACTACCCTATAAAGAAGTTCCTACCTTCGCTGGCCTTTATGCTCAGGCTCGTGTTCGAGGCAGCACATACCAGGCATCCCACCAGGTCAACTATCAGGCTTATCGACAGGAATGCTCGATGGATAAACGACGACACTACACAAATTGGTCTTGACACATTCTATGACTGTGATTACGAATATGTCGAGATTCCCATGAAATCTGGCTCGTCTTCTGCACGGATCCTTTGTCATAGCCCTGTTCTTGAATTCTTCGACCATCTGGACAGACTATTGGAGGACAAGCTCCAGAATCTAGGCGTCTTCAGACTTCGGAGAGACCCGAGATTCGTCATAAGGGACTACTTTTCCATCATTGCTTTACGGCAAAATCAAGCGGGAGCCGCAAAGGAGTGAGGTGTCAACCGCACTATGGAGAGCGTCTATAACGTCTTCTTCCATTCAGGCACAACTTCCGAAGGGCAGAGAGCATATATGTTGCTCTGAGAGGCTAGTACTGGTACTTTTGCAGTGGCTCGCCTCGGAAACCTAATGGAATAGGGTCTGGCTGAGAGCTTAACTCAGCGGACAGAACTTAGTTAGTTGAGTTGAGAGGCCACAGGAACTGAATGCGATCACTCAAGATTAATGCCTGGGAAAGACCTTTTGGATGATAGTGCGTTTCCTGGGTGCATTCCTTATACTTCTACAATATAAGTAGTTTGGGATAACTGATGGCTTAGAAAGCTTAGTAATTCTTAATCGAACCTTGAAACATAGTTTCGAATTGATTCGGGAGATCTGGGTGACTTTATATAAAAGTTTATAAAAGTAAAATAAAGGCATACTTAAGGAAGACACAGATGCCATTTCGGTTCCTCGCCTTCATTCCAACTTCAGCTCCATATCTTTCTCCTCCGCGTATCAAGGCCGACAAGCTGCTAGCAATGTCCCCCCCAACTTTCCATCTCTTCTCACAGCTCCCGTGTGAGCTCCGACTACAAGTCTGGGAGTCGGCAATCCGAGAATGTGCAGAATATATTCATCACTCTTCATCATGGACCTGCGTTCTTGGGGAAGGGAATCTGAAGCCAGAGTCTCAAAAGAAGCACACCTACGGCATAAACTATGTGCGCCTTGGCAACAGGGGCGATTGTATTCCTCTGGACTGCAGCTGGAATAAGCCTCACCCGGCCAACCGGTCTGCCTACCTCTGGCACGCCGGTCTGTGGATGGCTTGCAAGGAGTCTCGTGAGGTCATGCGAAAACGCTTGTTCCATAGCCCCTGCTCCAAGGGATATCCGGACGATGTGGACATGCAGGTGAACTGCGGCCTGAGGAAATGGTTTTATGGCAATGAAGAGGAAGTAGATGTGATTTGGAATGGGTGGAATCGAAAAATAGAACCATATGAGCCCTGGCTCATGGCCACGTCCCCCGGGGACATGTTCTGCATTACTCCAGACAATCATAGGCCCCTCACTCGGTTCAAACTCTTCAGGCAGAGCAGCGGTATTTGCATCTACAAATATGCTGTCGAGTTTGATCCAGCTTGGGTCTCCGAACTGGCTGGTCTCGACAAGTATCAACCGACGCACCGATTATCACCCACTTTAGCCTTCGCCATTAAAGTCTTTTGCGAAATAGCAACTCAAGAAAGAAGTCTACCCTCGGTCATACATCTTATCGACAGATACTCTGGCTGGAAGAGAGTCAGCAACGCCGAGGAACTCTCGGTGCATTACGATTGCGAACACGAGTATATCCAGATCGCCCAAGTAATCCTCTCGCCAGAAATCGCCTTATCCGAAGCACCCCCATGCTCAGGTTTTTAGACCAGGTTGATCGACTTCTCAAATACACATTGACCTGGAAACGAAAGACATCCCCATGGGCATGGGGTGATTACGGGCTTCCGCCCGATGGGTTGTCCGTACGGAAGTTGGTGCGGGTCATGGCCCGGCGTGATAAGGAGGTGGTGCCCATGATTACAAAAGGCAATACTATTCCGCCTGATGTGAGACAGTCTGCGCCGGTAACTTTGTCAAATAGGAAACTCGTGAGGGGAAAGCTGGCTGTACTATGAGACGGTAGTTTATATTGGCTGTGGTGTTTTGCACTGTTTTTGTATCTTAGGCTCAAGCTGCAGGGCTCTACTTGGACTTCGTTGAGACGTTGTCTCCATGAAATATGTAATTGAAAGTTGATTATGGGATTATAATAGAATAATAGCCTTTCCCAGTGTTGGAAATAGGTAGTCATGAGATTATCTTGGGATATGTAAGGGTTATAAGTAAAGCTTCCGCGTGGGTATCTGCAAATGACTGCTGATGTAGAAACCCAAAGAGTATCATTCATCTCGCTTTTGAGAAATGACGATTTTGTAATTTTACAGTTCAAGTCGCCACCATTATCCGATCAATTTTGACTCTAAGGTTCAAATAGATGCATCACGCACACGGCCATCCAATGATCTGCAACATCCAAGAAAGCTTCTTTGGGACACTGACTCACTCCGGAGAAGCTCGCGTATAAAGTCTCAGAGCCTTCACTGTCTTTAAACAAGCGCCTCTTGTCTGACTCCCTCCTTATTCTTCATCAGTCTCCTAACACTTTAGCCACCAGTAAAAGCTGGCACCTAGAGCTCGCCATGGATGCCACTACATTCCACCCGTTTCCCCGACTACCTTATGAGCTACGCGAGCAAATCTGGCAAGATGCCTGCTTTCAGCAGGCGGAGAGGCGTAGAAATATTTACTACGTTTATATGGACGAAAATAGAAACATCTGGCCTCGGGACTACGATTGGAAGACCGATGACCCAAGCAATAGATTTGGCTACACATGGCATTCCTATATATGGCATGTAGGGCTATGGACAGCTTGCAGGGAGTCTAATTATGCTGCAAGAGAGTTCGAAGATCTTTGCTTCAGGTTAGCACGCCCGCGGCGTTGCATGAGGGTAGTTTCCCCCCAGAAATGCGATTATTTGCCCCGGGACCAGGTTATAGATCTCACTGAGGACATATGCTGCATCAACACCGATTCGTGGGGGTCTCTTCTGAGACCCTGGGAACCCATAAGTCTTCATACCGACGATCCCCGGCCTCGAAAGCAAATGAAGAAACCTCGGAACATTGGTGTCAAGTTTGACCCATCTTGGGAAGAAGAACTGGAGAATGCCAGCTTCTCCACTGTTCTTCGTGACTTCTCTCCCCCACTGGCTTTCATGATCAGGCTACTTTTTGAGGTTGCGCGCGAAGTCTTTCGTGGCCGATCGAAGGTTATGCTGATCGACGATGAATCTGAATGGCAATCATTCGACACTGAAGGGCATGGTGGATGTAGGATCTTCGATTCCGGCCAGGAGTACGTGGAACTGGGATATGTTATGGGCTTCAGTGAGCATATTCCACATCCGGACAGTCCTATGGAAGGCTTTACCAATGATCTCAGTTACTTGTTCATGAGGAAATTAAATGATGCTTCCGACTGGCATCTTAGGACTCACGTCCTCGATACTGACTATTTGATATCAGTTCTGAGACGGGACAAACAAGTTCCGATGATCCGTCGGTAGCATCCTGTCCAGACTAAAGCGTATGTCGGGCCTTGATCTCAACAGGCAGATGATGGTAGCAGAGTTGGTAGAACTAGCATGAGCAATCAACAAGACCTGAGAAAGATGCTCGAGGGCATCCTTTTGCGGTAGTTTCTTCAAGTCATCTCATTCGACCATTTCTTCGATGGCTTTTCAATATGATTCAAGATCTAAACCCAAAGTCGCGGGTCGCAAGGTGGGCTGTCTTAGGTTTGACACTCACATAAGAAGCTCACGTCTGTGTTGATTGGTGCCTAAAGTTTATAACGCCTCAACGAGACATATCAAGCCAATACATTGAAAAGTCCCATTTAACTTTAGCTTGTGTGATTCAAGGTTTTACCAACGCAGAGCTTATACAATAAACCGTTAAACTGAGCTACACATAAATAAAGCTCTTTCTTAGCTTTTAGTCCTAGCATAAACACCCTTTACGTTCTCGTTCACCTTCCAGACGTACAAATCAACACCAAACCACAGTCGATCCACCATGAGTCGAGATACTTTCCACCCATTCCCAAACTTGCCTGTCGAAATCCGGCTGCAAATCTGGGAAGATGCATGTTTTGATTGGGGTTGTGGCCGTTTTGGTCTGCACTATATCCAGTTGAATGAGAACCGGCAACTTGCCCCCCTGAACTGCGAATGGCAAACGACTGCACCAAGAAACAGATCGGCATATCTATGGCACGCAGGTCTTTGGACTGCTTGCAAAGAATCTCGAGATATTGTTGGAAAGCATTGGAGTAGTCAGGGATGGTCAGATTTCCAGAAGAACACCAAGGATAAGAGTCTTGGTGATGTTATCTGGTTTCTTTCGGAACCTTTTCCTCCTCCCATTCGCATTCGACAAGGACTTATACACAGAAAAGGCGACTACGAACCCTGGCATCAAGTCGCTGATATGGAGCGAGATATATTTTGCGTCACCGCCGAGTCATGGGAACCACTGGTCAGGAACTGGAAACCGCTTCACATCGATGCTGAGGATGAATGGGGGCGCCACTTTATCGATGACGTGGTGAATGTCGCTGTCGAGTTTGACCCATCCTGGTATCAGACGATGAAAAGTTTCAATAAGGATAACCGCATCAGCGACTATCCTCCGTCTTTGGCCTTTTTGATCAGATTACTTTTGGACCAAGCCCATAACAAGAAACACAGGAAGAGTGTTCTCCTTATCGATAGAAACGTTCTATGGCACGTCGAGAATGAAGCACTGGCTCGTTATCATCCGATCTACAGGGATTGCGATCACGAATATTTCGAAATAAATTCTCATGAACTCAAAAGGGATAGTCCACTGTCTGATTTTCTGTCCTTGCTCGACAGATTGATAGGCGACAAGCTGACCAAGATCGAATACGGAGAGCCGAGCTTCAAGTATAATCTCAGCGAATCGGATTGGGAGCAGGACGATCGACTCCCTCCCGAAGAACTAATGAGATATGTCGTGAGGCGGGATAACCTGCGTCCACGGAACCTTATCAAATGAGAAGCCAAAAGACTTAGGTATCTTGGACTATCGCGTAGTAAGGTCTGTGCCTTTGTCGGATCTTTTGAGGGAATAAATGTGGCATCTGATGTTTACATCGCGCGCCGCACAACGTCCACGGGGCAGTACCTGGATACTTGGCTTTTCCCCCAAGTTCCAACTATTGGTACACGGCTTGATCAATCCTCTTGTTCTCATGCGCCCCACGAACCTAGCCTCAACGTGGATTTAGCAACCGATTTGTTCAGGAGCCTGTCTTAGTGTACGCACCAGCTCAGTCAATGGAGACCCTCGAGTTTGGCTTGGAGACAGATGCGGAGAGAGGCGAAGAAAAGCGAACATCAGTAGTACCTGGCATACTTGATTCATGATTTGGATTCAAGAAAAGTGCACCTATAATAAAAGAAAGAGTTTCGTAATAAATAACTTTATCGACTGTTTTAGACCAGAGTCATTGAGGACAACTTGAATAAGTGACAACATACTGTACAGCATGTGTAACGTTTCAAAGACAGAATTCGTTCGGTGTCATTGCGTCAAGACTTCCGTTCCAAAAGAAAATCAACAAGTAGACGCTACAGTAACAGGTTCAGTCTACAGCAGACACTGTCTGGTACCATCGTGCTTTATCTACCTTGCCCATGGGAAGCGGTGCAAACTCGCTAGAGGTAGCAAGGGCTATGGATGGATGGCCAACTCTAACAGTGAGAGTCTGGCGTTTGACTGTCACTGCATTTTCTTGCGAGCGCTATCTCCGCGTAGTGCGTGAACAACCCGAATGATGGACTGCGGTTGTTTTGGTAGTTACATTTGCTACCAGGGGCAGTCTCCCTCCAGACAATGACCCAGGAGGTGCTTCGAGATGTGAGCCCGCCCAGGACTGAGGCAGGCAAAGATATTGAGCTTGCCTCAGTGGCCGGTCGAGCTCAACACCATGACAAGCACTCTGATCCCCAGTCTTGTTTTTCCCTTCTTCAAGCCGTCGGAACTGTGCGGTGCCTCAAGTAAGTTTCTCTTCATTATCTATCATTTACTGCAATACTAACCTTCTTAGAGCAGAGGTGCTCTTTTACAGACCCGGGCAGCTTGGTTGTTAGATGAGACGGGCCTAAATTTAGCAAAGCTTAGGCCTAAACTCCTCTAAACTCTTCTCTAAGCTTAGGCGAGCTTCATCATAAATTTTCCGTAGATCGAGCGGAACAAATGGCCCGGTTCCTTAAAGTGCCCGTCACTGCCACTCGGCAAGTCCAGGCCGTTCCTGACTCATTGACCCAAACGAGCTTCCACTGTCTTGATCACGCTTTCGTTAATTTCTCTCCTTCATCCATGCTCACCTTTCATCAACAAATCTTGTCCTGCAACGCGCCTCATCAAAACACCATTTCCATGCGTCTACGAACCCCCCAAACGATCCGGCCGAGCGCCAATACCCATCGCACACCTCACGGCACTGTCCAAAAACATGGTGGGCATATTTGTACGAAGCTTCGCGTTCGCGCCCGTTGAAAGTGTTGAGCTGAAACTTTCTTTGCCGCAGTGCACGAACGAGTGATCACCATAAATACGTGAGCAGCCCATCGTAACACTGCGGTGAGTACTCCCATTCCCGCCATCGACGCATGATTATTGTCAATTTGATGCTAACTATTTTGATCCCTTTTTAGAGTCTCACCGTCACATTTGGTAAGTTGCGATCCTTTCCAAACGTTGATGGCGGATTGAATGCTTACATTCCGTCTTCAAGCCCACCGTTACCTTTTGTGAGTCTGTCCATTCCCACCACCGACGTTCAATCGTTTTCAAACTGATGCTAACTATTTTGCTCTTATTTTAGTCGTCAAACGCACATTTTGTAAGTTATGATGCCCTCTCAAACGTTGATGACGAGATGATTGCTAACCCCTGTTGTCTTCAGTGATACACCTGTCCACCGTATGTATGACTTCACCTTAGGATGGTTCATTACTGATGGTGATGGTTCTCTCGCGGTAGACACATTCAACTCTTTTCTCGCAAGTATTCCCTATCTCAGCTACATCATTTCCCCTAAATGTGTATTTGAAAAGGATTCTGACCATTTGTGCTTCTAGAACGACCATTCAAGATGCCTCGCGTAAGTTTTCCTTCAAGTCTATAAGATACTGCGATACTAACCTTCTTAGAATAACTCCAAACGATATTTCTCCAGTGTAAGAACCCATCGGCCGTATCCCCCATGACCCAGTGTCCCACCGATTATCGAACGCGCTTTCAATCAAATCAGAACCCATGCGGTCCCTTTGTTGCGAGACCACCCGCTTCTCTTCCCAAGAGTCTGACTGGCAATTACGCTCGCGGCCCCTCCAAAACATTCCAACACACCATTGTCGATATGCTTAAACCACGTCAAGTCTAGTGGACAGCATTTCGGAAATGAATCGGAATCTTTACTGGATTCTCAAGAAATGCTGACGGGTTTATTAGAACAACAACCAGCAGCCCTCCCGGGGTGGCTTTGGCCGCGCCCGTGGCCAGGTAAGTTCATTCTTTGACACTCTTGGGTCAAACGACTAACTTGTGTGACAGCGAAACTTTTCAAACGTAAGTACAGTCATCACAAGATTTTCTTTTTTCATTGATTAACGTATCTATGGGATTAGCTGTCGAACACCTCCCGTCGCCCTTCGGGGCAGCAACAGCAGCAACAACAGCAACAACAGCAACAACAGCAACAACAACAGCAGTCGCCGGTGGCCGCTCCGGCAGCGAAGGTATTCCAATTTCCATTGTCGTAACATTGCTTGATCATTTCTGATGAGTGCATGCCCAAGCCAACGGTATGTGACCCCACCGCGAGCCTAAACTCGGCAAAGTTTGGCAAAGGAGTGCCTAAACTTTAAAAGATCTAGGCCCAAAGTTGTCATAGTCTCGTCTAAACGTGGCTACCAATTTTATCACATTTTCATAAAAAATTGGACTGACTGGAACGGAAAAGAGGGACGTGAGTTGACAATTACATCCTCCACGAAATTGTACAATGCTGATGAGGCCTAGGAACATCCCGAAGTCCCCATCGCCGATCGCCATAAGTCCAATTATTATCAATATCGAAATGAACAAGGCTGGAAGAGAAGCGGCAGAAAATGGAGAAGCAAGAGGAGAAGGACGAGGAGTTGCAAAGCTGGAGGGGAAAAGGCACGGGAGGCTTGTGCTGGGCATTAACATCAGCCTCGCCATAAAGTCCTCAAGCTATGCATCTCTTCATTCTGTATACTGAGGGTTTCGTGCAACTATTCTCGATTCTTCTTTTCTCTTATGTCGTGCCGTTAAGAGCAAGACCAAGGCTTGCACTCCCACGTCGTGAATGTCATCGGCATATCTCGTCAATAAAGCAGCTCCTCTGGTAGCATCATCTCTTCCACTTTTGTTCGTTTAGTCGTCATCCCGAGTTCCCACTTTACATGCAATCAGGTTAAAAAGCCACATTATACATTTTGCATGACCCCTGTAGCTACCAGTCGATTGTCAGCCGGCCGCACTTTGATGTCTGTGCCCTGTGGCTCTTGACTTCCGCTCGCCTAGCGTCCCATCTTGATGCGACAGCCTGCCATGTCTCACGAGCATATCAGGTGCAACTATATAAGGATTAAAACTTGGGGATTTTCTGTTTGCTTTTTTATCCATGATTCGCTACCGCCTGTCGACGATAAAGGCCAGCTACCATAGTCCTTGATTCTCGTCTGCTCTGCATGCTACGGTCATGTTTACCAGAATGGTTACAGCACAGTCCTTTTATCCACCTCTGTATGGCAGCACCACTCTGAGGTTTCGTTGCAGTAACTTGGCAACTCTCGTCGCTCACAAGAACGGTTTAGCACTCTGAACTCGACTCCTTTGAGTCTTGTTCGTGCAACGTTTGACCAACTAAAGCATGGCCTTTGCCAAACTTAGACCCAAAGTTGTGTATCGAAGTGTTTGATGCCAAACTGCACAAAATCGGGACAAAGACTAGGAGAAGAGTTCATTGCTCTGTTAGTGAAAAGGTGGAATTACTGAAGCTCTGGGATATCTCTATCTTCATTAGTTAGTTTCTATCGAGCTAGCGAAGCTGAGTTCTCCCTGTGCCATGTTCTCATCATACGCTCAATCCGTTTCTGACTTCTCCTTTATCAGTCAATGGGTACCTTTGAGAATATCTGGAACCATTTTAGCCGCTGACCATGAAATTCATTTCATTTAAAGATACAAGTCAAATTGCTAGTAGTAGAAGCAGGCGTATCTGTTGCGAGATGGTCTCGTCCATTGCTGACGACCCTGGGTTGGAAATCGCACTTTCTGGCGGACTGACTTGGAGGTTAGGGTCAAGACGAACCTGACTTCTACTCACTAGTCTCCCTGTATCTCCAGCAACCTGTGAACGAACAAGTTCGGTATAATGTCTAAGTTGCTATCTAGATTTGTTATTTGTAGTTGAGGCTTGTGGCTGAGAGCTTAAATTGCAGACAGAACTTAGAACGAACAAGATCTATATCAGGTACAAGGGTCGGCTTCAATTCGCTGTAGCATCCCTCATTACAAAAGGCAATGCTGCCTTCCAGCCCTGAGTTAAGTTTTGACCTATAAAAGTGTATCAGGTCCATCGCGTACGTCCATGACTTGAGCGGGAATTAGTTTTCTTTTTGTATCATCAAAAGCATAAGCGAAGCTCTTAACTTCCTTATCTCCATTTAGCGTGAAAACATCACAAGGCAACAGAAACTCAATCCTGATTCTTGTACACAGTTCGTCCCCTAAGCTTGCAAAAATAGAATTCTTTTTAAAGTTTACTAAACAATCCAGGGTTTAATCGACGCCTTACTAAAGATAAACCAAGTTACATAAAGCTCCAATCTCGTCTTTCATTCATGCTATATTTTCTTTCAGTAAATCTGGCAAAAAAAAAAAAAAAAACGGAATAAGTGCATCTCGACCAAACCCATAGCAAGAACGCACTGTTTCCAGACTCCTTCGCTGACTTATAAATGTCTGCCGATCAATATTCACAGCAGCGTTCGGATAGCATCATGGGTGGTGTAAATACTGGCGCAGTCTATCCTGGCGATTGTCGAGATCAACCTGCAACTGCAAACGAGAGCCGAGACGAAGCAGATGTGTCAGAAATGCTAAGTCTCACTGCACAACTCGCCGACCTCTCAATCACCTCGGCTAATCCTACAGGACGCATATCGAAGCCTCCCAACGCACATGATAAGATATACAGGAAGCGTACTATTCACGACCCATATCCAGTTCTCGAGCACTATCTCCATGGTCTCCAATCCGTATCCACGGCTCTGTGTCCACGGCACGCTGCAGGTGCTGAGGCTATTCGACGCTATCACCGCTCAGTCTCGGAGAATAGACGGCATATGTCAGCTGCAGTATATCAGATGCTGGAGGCTATGACTGCGCTAGACTGTTCAAAGAGGTGTAGCCGATCCCTAAAAAGGCTTCTGGCCTGTCTTGAGGATGATCTCTCAACAACAGCCAAAGGTTCTATCTCACGGGGTTTCTCGACGCACACCGACATACGAGAATCTTCCACCATAATGCAGGACTAATCCCAGATCAAAACGCCGAATGACAAACTTCAAGATGCATTGACGTTCCTACATCTGAGGAAGCAGACATCTACTACATATTTTCTTATTTCCAAAGGGATCTACGCTGAGACTGCTGTATTCTAGATCGAACTTTTCATCAGCATGTAAGTTCATTGTCCCGTGTAATTCCACATTCAGCACTGACTAAACTCGCACATATAGTTGACTTGAAAGGGTCTATCTCCTCATTCCACACAGCAACTTGGCGCTGGGCATCTTTCTTTGCATAGGTCTCGTGTAAATCAATGAGCTTGGCCGAGGTCATCCAAGCAAGGACTCTCAAGAAACCGAGAAACTACTACTTGGTCAAGATACGTTACTGTGAAGCCATGATGAAACTACCGATAAAGGGGGGCAACGACAAGGAGATGATAAGGTTCATTTCCCAGACATACCAAGAAGTCATGTTTTGTAGAATATAATACAGTTTGTGAAGTACCATAGGATGCTTCTATGATCATGCCACAGTGATACCAGAGCTAGTTCAGATCCTCCCAAATATCCCCTTCTCTGTCCACATCTTGGCCACAGTAGCAAGGCATCCACCAAACAAGCACATAACACCACTGAAAACAGAAACCTGAAAGAAACCCCCATACTTGCTCACAAGAACACCGTTGACAGGTGGACCGATCAAAGCTGCAAGAGAGCTCACAGCCAGTCCCATTCCCATATAAGTCCCGTTATTTCTCGGATCCTTTGACACGAGTGTGAAAACTGCTGACACGCCCGAAATGATAGTTCCAGAGCAAAAGCCAAAGACCAGAGCATAGACCACCAAGGCTGCTGTGGACTTTGCTTCGTTCATGCAGAGAATGACAACCCCCGTGCACAGTCCTCCGAGGGAGTACATGTTTAAACGGCCATATTTGTCCGCCAGTATTCCCGGAATTATGCGACCAAATGTTGATGCAGCGTTGGTGATGGCGAGCAGGTATGATGCCAACGTGGGATTGACGCCTCGTGAGACCGCGTAAGTCGGGATGAAGAAGAGCGGAGCAAACATGCCGATGAATAGAAAGAAGAGCGATCCTATGACAAGTAAGTACAAAGGGTTTTTAAAAGGCTCAATAAGGAAGAATGAAGTCTTTCTGCTGGGCAGACCGGGTCTGACAGCCATGCATGAAAAGGACATGAGAGGTATCATGACAAAGCCCATGATGCGAATGGACCAGCCGAAGCCAAGAGACGAATCGTTCAGCATCTTTGACAGTGCGATTGGAAAGACTACTCCACCAATAGAGGAGCCTGATACGGTTATTCCGAAAGCAGCGGCTCTTTTCTTGTCAAAGTATTGGGAAACGGCAGCGAAAGCGGGAATCTGGAGGAAAGCCATTGCAGTGCCCATGAGAACGCCTTGAGCGAGCATGAACTGCCAATATTCGGTGCATAGGCTCGTCATCATGGTCGCGAATATGTACGTAACAGCGGCTGGGCGAAGGACCTATAAAACAGTTAGCCTCAATCATCTCATGATATGTTGGAAAACGTACCCAAGATCCATAACGATCAAACATGGGACCACTCAAAGCTCCGACCGCGAATTGGATAAAAGTCGAGATGGATCCAATCCAAGCGATTGCATCTTCTGAATGTCCTTGAAGTTGGTGGGTCATGTAGTATTCTTGAAGAACTCCGAAAGAGTTGGCGAAGCCGAGACATGAGAAGAAGATGCAGGCTGATCCAGCTGCTACCAGCCATGCTTGGAGACCTCCATCCGGTGCAGGCGAAAGACCAAGAGGATCTTGTGATAATGTCTTTTCCACTTGGTCCATATTGTTGCCAGAATCAGAGAGTGCCTGATCCTGAAGCTTTATGAAGTTGTCCTGATCGGCCATGATGAGGGACAGGGAAATAGGGGCTGAAGTGGTGTATAGGTAAGAGGCTCTTGATTAAATATGTTGATGGCATGAAAAGCTCCCTATTCGTATTTCCTGGCCGCTTGCTCCTTTTATGTTGAGCAGGACATTCAAGGAGTTGAGTCGTCTCCTAGCCTCTATCATGCTTACAAGTGGGTTGACCAATAGTGATCCAACGGAGTCGGGCTCGGGGTCGGAGTTAGACCCAAAACCGGCAAATAGACAACCATTAGCGCCAAAAGCGCATTTCTCATCACTTGAATTACACAATTCTCCGCATCCCAAGTTTCTTCTCAAGTAAACCTCACCAAAGACCGCGAAAATGGAACCCGTGCGTCGTCGACGAAGACCAGCTGTGTACCAGACTTCATCTCCGATTCTATTGTGAGTTCGACTAATATTATCGCAGGTCATGCAATCTTTGTCGGAAGCGCAAGATGCGCTGTAATCGCGGATCGCCCTGTAGCAATTGCATGCGCGCAAGAAAAGGCGAATGCGTCTACGAGAATCCTCCACCAGCGGAAAGAAGCACAGCGAGTCAAGATCATATCGCCGAAATTGCGGGAAATATCAATGCTTTTTTCTCACTGCCAACACCCGAAGATCTTGTCGCGAGCGCAAACTCTGGATTGCCTGGTGTGAGCGCAGGAGCAGCGAGCTCTTCAACAGGTGCGCCGACACCAGTCAGTCAATCGTCTGTTCAGGAACTCGACATGCTGCGAAACAGAGTGCGTCAACTCGAGAGTCAATTGTCATCGGCCACTGCAACACCATTGCAATCTCATGTCTCAACGCCAGCTTCAACACTTGAAACCTCGACGTCAAGATTGGGCGGAACATTTCACTTGCACTCCCAAAGACAACATGTTGGTACATTAGCAACACCACGAGCCATCTCTCACAAGTCGCGATTCTTCGGCCAAAGCCATTTTGTTTGTGGACTGCCCTTGGTAACACGCCATACTTCAATTCGCATTCGCGATGCTAACATAGAATAGCTCCGAGACATAATAGAAGCAATTGACCAGTACGCAACTGAGACCTCAGGTCTTGTTGTAGGAGTTCAGAAGTGCAAGACTATGGCAAAGCGCATCAAATCGCTACGTGCGCCAGCATGGCCTACACCGCTCACCACTGAATTGGCATCCAAAGCTCTTTGCGACAGTCTCGTCGAGTGTTACCTACAAAGTATAGAGAAGGTGTATCGTATACTTCACATACCAACATTTAGGAACAAGTATGATGCTCTATGGACCTCTGATGTTGAGTCAGATAGAGACTTCGTGGCTCAGCTCAAATTGGTGCTTGCGCTGGGCGCAACGACCTACGATAACAATTTCTCGTTACGAGCCTCGGCTGTTCGATGGATATACGAGGTTCAGACATGGATATCGGAGCCAGAGTTTAAATCAAGACTTGGCGTTCAATTTCTACAAACAAATGTTCTGCTTGTTCTTGCCCGGGAGATGGTCTCCGTGGGAGGAGAATCGTCCTGGATCGCGTGCGGCTCACTCCTCAGGACCGCCGTGTCAATGGGTCTGCACAGAGATCCAGCACTTTTATCCAAAACCACGACAATGGCTTGTGAGATGCGACGAAGACTCTGGAACACGATACTGGAACTCTGTCTCCAGTCAAGTCTTTCATCTGGCGGGCCGCCAATGATTGCAGAAGAAGAGTTTGATACTGAGCCGCCTGGGAATTTTGACGATGACGAAATCATGGTCAATGGTGCGACTCCCCGACCAAATAGCGTCTTTACCCAAGTTTCGACAGCGAGGGCATTACGATTGACATTTGCGACTCGTCTCAAAGTTGTCAAGTTACTCAATGATCTCAAGTCTGGTGACTCATATCAAGAGACATTGCGTCTTGATTCAGAACTGAAAGCTTCATACAAGGAAGCCAATCGGATGTTGAAAGACTGCAAGAAGAGCCAAAACTCACCAACGGAGTTTGAGCTAACAGTAGGTGACTTCGTCATGCGTCGGTATCTCTGCGCACTCCACTTTCCTTATTATGGACTCTCCTTACAAGAACCGAGCTACGCCTTTTCACGGAAGATGACGGTCGAGTCAGCTTTCAGAATGTGGTCGGCCGCATCCTCAGATAGTGTCAGCATGGTAACCTCTCCAGACAAGCAACAATTCGCGCGTCTCGTCACGTGCAGCTCCGGGTTCTTTCGACTCTCAATATGGCAGTCCAGCATTATACTCGTCCTCGAACTGAGGAGTACGGTACAAGAGGACGACGGTCTTTCCTTAGCACCAGTACGACCAGACTTGTTCAAGGTCATGGAGGACTCGAAATCATGGAACTTGCGAACCATTGAAGCCGGAGAGACGAATATTAAAGGTTATCTCATGCTTTCGATCTTGATGGCACAAATTATGGGCATCATGCGACATTTATCCGATACTGAGATCGTTGAGTTCATATTGAAAGCTGGTGAAGAGGCGATGCAAGACGCTTTGGTAGTGTTTGAGTCCTTTTTGGCTCAATTACAACCTGAAGGTACAGAGATTCAAGACTTACAGCACATTGATCTGAGCTTCATGAATGACTGGGATTCTCTGGTGAGTACGTTGCTGGAGATTTTCGATTATTGCTGACATTGGCAGATGGTTGACGATTTTCTGGATGATGGAGTTTCGGACCCAATGGCATGGATATTTTGATCTTTTCGAAACATATACTGCCTTTAGCCAAAAATATAATATCCTGGGAGAGTACAGAGTACAGGTGGTGGGTATACCCCACGCAAGCCATTGAGGTCAAAGTTGATAAAGCATACCAGCTTCTTACCAGAGTTTAGAATCTTGCCGTGGAGTTGGGACGAGGCGGATGAGCTAATCTCACAGATCTGTGTTGGCTGCGGAGTTGCGAGTACTGGCATCGATGATACAACGGTCACCTTGGCGTTCTCATCAGCCTGGACGCCCGACCAGCAATGCGCGGACAGAGTCCCATTATGGTAAAGAGTTAATTAAGCTTACTGTCATGGATAAGAATTTTCGGGAACTCTTATGGAAGGACCTGCGATACTTCGGTTGAGGACATCACTGGAGGATAGAAAAGTTCAAAGCACCAAATCGTATTTCAATTGTCTATAAGCGTATATATGCGGTAGATCTAGCACAAATTATTATATATGGATGAAGTTAAAAGTCCACCATCCACCTCCTCCCCTCCTAAAATCACACCATTAACCATTTAGAGCATGGCAAGAGCACCAACGACGGCAATGATACCGGCAGGGACAACCTGGGCGGCACCAGCAGTGACGACGTGAGTGGGGGTAGTAGCAGGAGCAGTAGCGGGCTTAGTACCGGCAGGGGGGTTGTAGGCGGGAGCGGTAGCAGGCTTGGTGGCAACGGGAGCGACAGAGCAGGCAGTGGGGGTGACGAGAGAACCCTCACCGTTGAAGGGAGAGTAGCCAAGGCACTCGGAGTAGGTAGCAGCGCAGTAAGACATGTTGGCGTCAGCACCAGTGCGGCACTTGTTGTAGGCGTCAGAGCACTTCTCAGCACAGCCCTTGTTCTCAGCGGGAGAAGAAGGCTTGGGGGGAGCATAGCCGGTAGGGACAATGGGCTTGGTGGTGGTGAAGTGGCAGTCAGGGACGGTGACAGTGCCGGGAGCAGTGACGGGGATGGTCTTGTTGCCGTAGGTGAGGGTGGTGGCCTCAGGGCAGTAGGTGGTGACAGCGGTGACAACCTCGGTGGTGTAGACAGCAGTGGGCTTTCCACCAGCGTGGCAAGAGGTAGGCTTGACGAACTTGCCGCTCTCCCAAGGGTTGTAGTTCAAGCAGGCAGCGTACTCAGCAGCGCAGGTAGCCATGTTGGCGTCCTTGGCGACGCGGCAGGCATCGTACTTGTCAGAGCACATTTCAGCGCAGTCCTTGGCGTGAGTGGGCTTGGGAGGAGGAGCATAGCCAGTGCCAGTAGCAACGGGCTTGGTGATGGTGCAAGAGCAGTCCTCAATGGTGAGGGTGGTGGCCTCAGTGATGGTGTAGGTCTTCTCGCCGTAGGTGAGGGTGGTGGCCTCGGGGCAGTAGGTGGTCAGGTGAGTGACGACCTCAGTGGTGTACTTGACGGTCTCGTTGGAGGGAGGAGCATAGTAGGGAGAGGCGGCGGCAGCGCCAACGAGGACGCTGGCGATGGAGGCAGACTTGATGAAACCCATTTTGACGGTTTGGTGCTGGAATAAGCTTAAGCGAGTGTAAGTGTTTATTGAGCACGAAAAAGTTGGACTGTAAACGAGAGTGTTCTTGTCGTGGATGGGATGAGAAGAAGGAAAGTCTGGAAGGCAGAAGGGGATGGGGGTTTATAAAGCCGTCTTCGCCTCAGCTGAAGTGAACGTTACTACCGATGCCGAAACCGATCGATGCCCAGAGCAGAGTCCACTCCCGTCTAGCAAATTGCGGGGGTCAGGAACCACCAAAAAGCTCGTGTTTATTTACAGCAACAGAACAGGTTTTCAATACGAAGAGGTAATTTACCATCTCTATGGGTCCGGAACTCGGCCACTCCTCGCCAATCCCATTGGTCCTCGCTATACGGCTGGCCGAGGAAGCGGGCGACAAGCGGCAGGGATTAGCCCGTTTGCTATACGACGAGTCATCTCATCCCTTCCCCCTGCGCTAGGCTAAACCGTAACGTGCTGTGCTCACTGCTCAGTGTGCTGTACCTGCGCTAGCTCGACTCACGCTTAGCGCCCAGCTGACGATTTATGCATCCCTCATCCTTGATTTGTGGTGGAAAAAGACAAATCCAATCTTGGTTATTGTCAACGTCAGCCTCATGATTTTCATGCTTTAAATTAACCCTCGTAAACAGTGATCTTCTACTCTATTTAGATCAAGCAATTTAACCTTGTCGTGTAGCTAGCACCTCCACTACGACATCATCACTACAGACTACCATAAGCTACAGAACTTTGCTGAAATAATGGGCCTGCCGGCTTATCCGAACAAGACTAGCGTTTTTTACCTCCATCTGGTGTTGCCGGCCCCTGAATTGGACAGTCCAATTTGGACTGGACTGAGCGGATAATTCACCGGCGGGAGAGCGTTTACCAACGATTGGATGTAAAAGTCTCAAACTTCATCATTGGGTGAGACAAGCTGACACGGTGTGGCTTGCTGAGCTGACGCGGGTAAGCTTACTAGAACTTGATGATTCAGTCAGATACCTATATCCCGACCGTATCTGCTCATTCTGCTCCACTGATCTGATCTGATCTACTGGCTCTTTTCTCGCGCCATTTGCCTGTCCAGCAATTCCTTCAACTCGCCAGTGCAATCTTCTTGGCCCATGAAGACCTCAATCATCGTGACTCCCTCGCTCTCCTGTACCGCTTTCGAGTCCATCGCTGTCCTCAATTCCGCAAATGTCTTTGCTGAGAAATAACGCTTCGATGCCTCTTCTTGGCTCAATCCAAACAGTCCAAGGGCATGTTGGTGATTCCACGGCGAAATGTCGTTGTAATCCGCATTCCTCCCATGAATGGCCCGCTCAATTGTGTACCCGTTGTTGTTGATGACGAATATGATTACGTTGAGCTTTTGCTTGATCATTGTGCTGATCTCTTGGGCAGTCATTTGTAGACTTCCATCGCCGATAAACAAAACTGCTCGCTGCGAACCCCTCATATCCCGTTGGGCTAGCGCTGCACCGAGCGTGGCGGGGAGCATGTATCCGATCGATAGCCATGTCACGCATGTGAAGTAGCTACAGTCTTGGGGAAGCTTGAAGGCTTTTCCACCAGTCGCAGCGGTACCAGTTTCGGTCAGAACAATATCGCCGCGACGGAACATGGGGTTAACGTAGTGATAGAACTGAGCTTGGTTGATAGCATCCGACGATGAAGGCTCAACTGGCGCCTTTGTCGCGATGGCGGGACTCTCAATCTTGGCAAGTTTCGAAGAGTCAAACTGGCTGACAATTTTTTGGAGATACTGTCGAGGGTCCACGTCCCGAATGACCTGGCCAGCAATCTTAATTTGACCAGGCGAAAACGAAACCGTCACGCTCTCCTCCGGGATCGCCTTGAAGATGCCAGTGTTGATGTTGCTCATGTGCGGACCGAAGAATAAGATCAGATCAGAAGACTTGAAATAGTCGTGCGACACTTTATCGCCGTCGTCGGCGAGATATATGCCATGAACGTTGGGCAACTCTTCGCTGATGAGACCTTTTCCAAATGCCGTTGTCCAGGTTGGCCAGTTAGTAGTATTGATGAGCTTGTTGATCTCGTCAATAGCGCCGATACTGCGACTCTCGCCGTCAACATAGAGGAGCGGCTTGGTAGCAGAGTAAATACGCTGCAAGATCTTGTCAACGGTCTCCACGCTGATCTCAGCAGTAGATGGCGCGGGGCGAATAACAGGCCTCTTCTCAAAATTGGCTGTTGAGACATGCATTGAGACCAGATCATCGGGAATCTGCAGATAGACCGGCCTCTGATGGATCATGGCCTGCTCAATGATCCAGTCGATCTTATCAGCCGCAGTCTGCACATCCGTCAAACGAGTCTGCGCAGCGGTAACATGGCGATGCATCTCCGCGAACCTTCCATACTCTCCGTCCAAGAATGTATGGTGCACCAAGGCCCTTGCACTCTGGAGAGTTCTTGACGGTGCACCGACAATGTGAATGACTGGGGCTCGCTCAGAGTAAGCGCCGGCGATGCCATTGATCGCTGAGAGCTCGCCTACGCCGAAGGTAGTGATGACGGCACTGAGGCCTTTAATGCGAGAGTACCCATCTGCGGAATAAGCGGCGTTGAGTTCATTGCAGTTTCCGATCCAGTTGATACCAGTCGGTTTGATGTAGTCCAGCAATCTGAGGTTGTAATCGCCTGGAACGCCGAAAATAGAGCCGATCTCGAGCTGCTTGAGACGGGTGAAGAGGTACTCCCCGAGGGGGACAGATGCTCCCTTTGTATGTGTCATTTTGTTCGTAAATGTCCTTCTATATCTATAATGTACAGAGAGAAGATGTAGAAGAATGAAGTGTCTTTATATATCTACAAGAATCAGGGCGTCGATGACATCCCCGCGTTGATCCGCATCTTGACGCCTTTGATTGCCGGGTTTACATTCCAAATCAGGTAAAGTAGCAGAAACTCCATGTCTAGCCGGTCCGTCACTTCTTTTTCCGAGGCAGGCCATCTCTGGGGGCTTCAAGCTACGCCAAATATGGTGAAATAAGCGGCGTTAGGGATGGAACATAATTGATCCCGGAAGCCCGCCAGCGCCGCAGGATCATTGATGGGACACCAAAATGTTAACCATGATAAGCCTTCAAACTCGTCTGAGATACGTTTCGGCAAGATATTGAAAGATAAGCCATTTTTTGACGAGATAGAAATCAGTGAAGAACATTGAAGATCAAATACATGCCTGTTTTCTCTTATCTTGGTGCAGAAAACTGGATGATAAAAGTCAAAGTGAGTGTACAGGGTAAGCGGGGGTACTCTGATAACGACCCAGCGTTGGTTCAATTTCCAGCACGCGTGACCCTCAGAGACATGACAAAGGGCGTCGAATTCGTTATCGTGACTTGACGCCAGGCTTTACACCGTAAGTATGCGGTTGCCATCCGTCATCCGACTATTACTATACCAAGCCACCCTAATGTCTAAATTAATCTCCTTATTCTGTACTCTGTAAAATGAAACTGTTCCTTATCGGTATCGATAAGACAGGGTTATCGATAGGGCTGACTTAGCCGACCTCATTAATCCCAAGACAGGATGACCATGTTGATGTACAAAATTAGCTACAATTATTTGTGGATTTCGTAACCGATATTTCACATCTATAATTAGGATCAAGAAATAAACATCCGAGCTTTTAAATACTCAACAGCCGTGCTTGCAAAGTGAGCATGGTGGCTCGTATCCAGGTGCTACCTACTTTCGTCAATTGATCTGTTAGAACTTGGTGATCATCACCCAAAAAAAGCTACAGTTCGTACTCGTCGCGTAGAAGTTTAATTAAAGAAGATTGGTATAGTTTCTACGCGTGCTCGCCCCTTGCATCTGGATAGTTCACCAGATAGTGGGTTTGGAAAACAATGCGCCAACATGTGGATGGATGAGCCTAATGGGATGATATACCAATAAACCTAGGTAAATTTCTCTGGTGTTAATGAACACGCTGAATCTGTCTAGTATCGTAGTTTATCACCGCTGACATCGCTATGAGACCTGTGAGGTGTGTGATGTAAGCATCAGCTGTTAGGCATGTTAGATAATTGGGTAGTTTGCTGGAAATAATGCGACAATGCATCAAAGACAGTCTCGAGCAGGGGACCTTTCTTATAGATGAGTCCTGTGGGTTCATTTATGGCAATGTAGTCATGGTCCCCTCGGGTCATGTGGATGTTCTGTCTCGCAGTCGCAGTGGATAATGTAGGCAACGAACTCAAGCATACTGTTGAGTTGAGAGTCAACTTGACCATGTCGGGATATATTGCCAAGTCAACATGACATGTATGGAGTTCAGTATAGCTATCTGAATAGGATGCAGCTTCAAGGCCTTGTCTGGCTACTGGCTTGGCAATCGTTCTAGAATTTTCACCTCGAGATGGGTTGTCTTGAGGGATATTTACATCTTCGCCCCCAAGGAAAGCCCCTCTTGATAATATCGACATTAGTCTTCGCAGCATCTGGCTAATTCTCCAGCAAGATTCCGGCGGAAGGGTCTTCCGACGAAAGCTTTCCGATTGTCGATCTTCAGAATACTTCAACGCCAAGACAAATTCAACCATTGATATGGCTTCTCAATTTGGCCTCATCTCGAATGCGAATAGTGTGAAGCAAATGTAAGCCACTGGAGAAATTTCTGGTTGCCGAAGAGATTGCTGAATGTTTTATGATAACAATAACTTTAGATATGTCACTGTAGCAGTGCTGTGAGATGCAGCCGTCGCTTAGCAGGCCAATACCGTTACAAGTCACACTGACCTTTTGCAAAAACTAACTACTTTCAGGCATGCATTGACATATTTGTTTTCCCAGCCAAGAACTGACGTTTCTCAATTCAAGATCGGTAGTGAGATCAACATGCACCACCTGGTTGGTTGGTTACTCAAGTGCCTGCAGATCATATTGCCGTAAGCAGTAAAATCCAGAGAGACATGCATGAACTGTATCACATCTATCGTTATGCGAGATACATGTTCTTCAAGATGAATGGCCAGCTCGGCAATCTTATCTATTGCATCTGTACGGCCTTGTCCCACTTTGTCAAGTTCAGGCGAAACGTCAACTCGGCTGCGGGGTAGTTTCAACCTTGTTCCGCTTCGGCATTCAGATTCATGGCCGAGACCAAAACCGACTTAAACACTACAAACCACTCTTTGATAGACTGAGCTCCAGCACAACTGGATTGAGTATATAAGAGACGATGAGTTTACAACAAGTCATGGAGCATCAGCTCGATAATTCGACATTATCGGACACAATGTACTCTCTCATGTCTCCAGCCGTTCTGCTAGGATCTCTTTTCTTCTCGTTCCTAGCTGTAGCGAATTCTTCTATACCACAAGTTACTCTTCAAGGCTATGGTACATTCGCTGGAACAAACATCTCTAAGACTTTGCTCGGAGACAAGCTTCCACAACCAGTCAACGCCTGGCTTGGAATTGACTATGCCGAGCAACCTGTAGGCGACAGACGCTTCCGCCCTCTACAGTCCCAACCTCAATCTCTCAAGGGCGTGCAAAATGCTACAAAATATGGATCTGTCTGCTTGCAGGATCTTATGTATCCTAACCCAGACGAACAAGACGAAGCGTGCTTGAACTTCAATGTCTTCCGTACACCAGGCGTGCCGCTCAGCAAGAAACTACCAGCGCTGGTTTGGATCCACGGTGGTGGTTTTGCGTCATTCTCAGGACGATATTTTGATGGCGCTTCTTTCGTTGCTTCTTCTGCTGAGCCGGTTGTTGTTGTTTCGTTCAACTACCGTCTCAATGCGTTCGGATTCTTACCCAGCAAACTGTTCGAGCGGGAGGGGCTTCTCAATCTGGGTCTGCAAGACCAGCGCTTCTTCTTGCAGTTCCTGCAGAAACACCTGAGCTCGTTTGGCGGAGATCCTCGACAGATCACGCTTGGAGGCCTATCAGCTGGTGCACACTCTACCGCATTTCACTACTTTCATAACTACGACTCTGATAAGAACAAGCCTCTCTTTGCGCGCGCAATTCTTCAATCTGGTTCAGCGACAGCTCGGTCATTCCCAGGTCCCGACTATCCCAGATACAAGAAAGACTTCGCAGGTCTGATGAAGTACATCGGCTGCGCCACCGACGTTAGCGACAAGGAACAAATGGGTTGTCTGCGCAGTGCGTCTGCACAAAAGATCAGGGAGTACTCGGCAAAGGCTTACGAGGATGCTAAAGATCAACTGAACTGGCCTTGGCAGCCGTCAATTGGAGGTCCTTTGATTGAGAAAGCAGGATCCAAGAGTGAAGAAGAGGGCACGTTCCACCATCTCCCCATCATCACGACCTATACCTCTAACGAAGGAAAATACTACACTCCCGGTAACTTGGAAACCAACGACGACTTTGTTCAATTTTGGCATCGGATCAGTCCCGGTCTGAACATCACAGACCTCGCCCTCATCAACGAACTATACCCAGACCCCGTAGCATATCCCGACTCCCCATGGGCCGGATCCCCGAACAGCACTCAGTATAACCGCATCTCAGCAGCATGGTCCGACATGGCGTACATCTGCATGAGCCGCCACACCGCCGTCACTACATCTAGCGCAGGAGTCCCCACCTGGAGTCTTCATTTCAACACTCCTGACTTTCCGTTGGTTGCACAGTCATGGAAGGGAATCCCTCACGCCTCTGATGCTGCTTACATCTGGAATGACCCCCATGTTGCTTATCCTGAGACTGCACGCATCTACTATCGTTATATCAACAGCTTTGTCTTGACAGGCGATCCTAACAAGAAGAGATTGGATGGAACTGTGGAGTGGCCGCAGTATAAGGCGGGTGAGAAGGGAAGTGCGTATGCAAAGCAGCTTTTGGTAAATCCTGGAAACTTTACTGTTGTTGAAGAGGACAGAGGTCGGGGGAGACAGTGTGAGTTCTGGAATGATCTTGAGAGAGCTAGTCGTCTCTACAAGTAGAGATGATTGATGTCGGAATGTAGTTCCGTTGTCTCAGTGGTTAGCATAAGTAGAGAGAGATTACAGTAGAACTGAAAGCGGGCAATACGTGTTTATGACATGTCTATCAATACAAAAGGACCCTTTGAGATCATCAAAGTGTCATCGTCAAGATTTCATCATACTCATCAAACCGAATCCCCTTTCTGACCTCTCATCAACTCCAAAAGCAGGAGCTTTACAAAGACGCACAGAATGCCTTTAGAAACCATCTCTTCTTTTCGGAATCAGCACCACGAACGGTCTCATCTGAGATATAACCACAAGAACCTCAAAAGCTTGGAGCCATGAACCATCGACTCGCACGGTAGAACTGCTTAGTATCGAACAATAACAATATGCACGGGAACTCATGATCTGTTGTTTCACAATGCGCACCCAGAGAGCTCTGTTGCCTAGTAGTGCCCGCTCAAGATTTCCCCTTTATGTCGCTCTATCCAATGGAGTTCACTAAGAATCACCTGTTACTCAGCATTAGAGTCGCGGTTCAGCTAATATGACTGCATCATGATCAAGCCTATGTGATTGAGATTCAGCACCTAACCATCGAGATGATCAGTGTTGTTTTCAATTTACTGCCAAATCGCGAGATCAAGAGCCTACTCCTTATTTTTCGCTTCTTGTGAGACTTAGCTCGTCAACCGCGTCTTCATCGCCCCAAGTCCAAGTAAAATCCACATCCTCCTTTGTGTTGCCAATCATGATATCCATCGACACGGGATCAAGCAAATCATCTGGAAGGACCCCCCGCTGGAATCTACCAACTGGGATACACAGACCTCGTGTTACCATGGCACTGTCAGCAAATGGTCTAAAGAGGAAAGCTTGAAGATCGCACTTCCGCAGAATCATACAGCTAGGAAACGTATAGGTGGTTGAGTGGTATGTCCAATGGTGTAGAGTGAGCATCATGCATTACTCATGTAGCTACGATCAGCGGTGCTCTCTCTCGATCTGAGCTCCCTTGCGATTCTTGAAGACCAATGTACTCATGAGCGCAATCTCGCCGACATTCGCGACAAACTTGACTGGCGAAGCTTAGGGTAGAATCAGTGTTAGGTATCTAGTCCGTGGAGAGCCGCGTCAGAGACCTTAAGGTTTCGAATCGTCGTCACCAAGGTCTTGGCTGAAGACAAGCGCAACGTCACGGAATTGATGTTTGACACTCATGAACTTCATACTGGCATCAATCACTTCGGCTTGAACCGAGGGGAAGAATACAACAATTTCTGCGATATACTCAAGCGTCCCGGCTTCCAAAAGCTTCACTTATCACTTCTCGTTGGTTTCTATCTTGCTGAGGAACATACGACGAAGGGTACTTATACGATGCCCTTTGTGAAGCCAACAACCAATATGAGGTATTTTAGCTTTCATACTGACTTTCCCACGAATCGGCATTTTTGGACAGTGGAAATCCATAAGTACACGTCGTTATTCGACGTCTTTCCCATCGACTGATGGCAGCAGCTCACGCACTTCGGGTTATCAAACGTACTGGTGGCGCAAACTGATCTCACCGCTTTTCTGTTAAAGTTGCCTCAAACAGAACAAGCTGTTCAGCTAAGCTTTCTCACTTTCATAAAAGGCGATGGTCACTATATAAGCTTAATGGAAGATATCCGCGATAAGCTCGATTGGAAACATCGACCTCTTGAGCGAAGGATCAAGATCTTTGCTAAGATCTTTTGTTGTTTGTTGTACCATGGCCGGTATATTTGTGTTGACAAGGAGGTCGAGGAGTTTGTCGACAGTAACGGACAGTAACCGTTCCAACTTGGACACCGTGGTAACACCTCTGATGTTGATCCGGGTACTGGCGTACTAAGAGACTTGTTCAATCCGGCCTGGGAACGACCCAATGATTATTCAACAGAGAGAAGGTTGGTATTTCCACGACAGCATTAGCTTGGATGCGGCGATGAATCTGGTGCTCCATCTCCATCAATTCGTCAAGACACAAGATCTAGACTTGGCAACAGATTTGCTTGGCTTTTAACTCGATGGTTTTGGCTCCACTAGAGCTCTTATATAATGAGAGTCTGGAGGGCGTGAGTGCGCCATAACAATAATGTACGCAAAAGAATTCTATAGATCAAAACAGGCTCGATATTGCATTGAGTATGAACAGCTCAGGGGGCTTCCGCTGGAACGGGTGGCTCAAGCTACTCTGAGCGACTAGGCAAATATAGAAGTGTTACATGATATATCTGCAACCACTTTCACATTGGATGACTGCCCTTCTGAAGGTCGTGAATCAATATTCAAGAGCGAGGATGCGCTCTAATAAGAATGACACCATACTCATGGAGTTTAACCAAGTCGGCTGACCCCAATTGACGCGTAGAATCCTTTAGCCCCAAGAATACAAGCTCAACGAGGTCTTGCAAGGTTTGGAGGTAGATATCGGGACGTTCCCTGCCAGTGTTTCTTGCGCTCGACGCATCAGGCCTGAGTGGTGACTGATGATGATTTCAGCCACAGCATTGGATTCACGTTTTCTTTAGAATTAAATTTAGATCAATTCGACAGTGAGAAAGAAGCTATGTGGCCAATGGTGGGAGATTGTACGTTGCTGGATGACAGGATGTTCGGTCCTTAACATGAGAGGACCCCTGAAAGCACAAACACATCACCGATCAGGAGTATATCATGTCATTCGCTACTTGTAGATCATAGGATCAGACGGGACTTGGTCGATTGGAATACCGCCTACAAAGGATAGGCAATCCCTCTCTCTGTTGATCTGATTTCTGGTCTGGCGCATGATATATCCCCAGAATGCCATAAGCGGATCACAAAACCGCCATATTTTGCTTCGAAACTTTGGGCTGGCTCACAGCCTAACGTTTCTTGCCTGACCTGTGCAATGTCACGAGATTGGCATGACAGTGATTGGCAGTGATTCATCCCTTCACCTTTTACTCGAGCTCCATACATAAAGACAGAGCCGACTTTTCTTTAACCTTCTTCTCTTCACTCCATCTCACCTCCCCTTCTTTCTTCCTTTCATTTCATACCCATTTATCTCATTCACTTATCCTTTCATCATTTTATTCTATCTTCTTCAACCATCGCTCGCTCTTATTCTTCTTCCTTCAACCCATTCTCACCCTGCACATCAGCATCCTTAGGATCCTCATCGATCCCATCGTCTCTTGAAGAATATACCCGACATTATTTCAAGCGCACCACTACACTCGTATCATTTACCAGACCATTTCAAACAATGGCGCCCTCCAATCCCGACGCCGCCCTTGACCGAATGCCTGTGGAGCTCCTCCTCATCACATGCGAGGATCTGGACCAGCCGTCCATGAAGGCTTTGACTTTGGTCAACAAGAGACTTCGACTCAAGACCCTTCCCTATTACCCGGTGAAAGTCACTCTTGCTGGCGATGCTTCTCAGATTGTCGCACGCCTGGCGCTACTTATGGAGGACCATCCGGATTCTCCATCCGGGCCTATGGCCCAATACGTCAAGTGAGTTCTTCTCTGGCCATGGATACTTCACTTTCATTAACCGCAAGTTTACAGACACGCTTGCTTCAATTTGGATCCACCCAGATTGATTCTCGAGTCTCATCCAATCAATGACCTTGTCAGAGACTTCTGTCGCGAGCCCACGAGACCCAAGAAGGTCACGGTATCTTGCTACGAAATGTACGCAGTACTGAGAACTCGAGTCCCTCACCTGAAGCAGCTTGCAGTCATGGGTCTTGAGGGGATGCCTAGAAGCGATCCAAACCCACGATTAACCACAAGGATTCTAGGTGATATCAACCACAACTTCCAGCAGCTGGAGACTTTGATTCTTGGCGAGTTTCTCAACCCCAGGTTCCCTTGGGGTCAGCAACAATTTCGAACCCCAAGCGAGCGGGCTGACATGGTGAGTGGCCCACACTACCCTCATATCATGGCCACTTCTAATCTAACATGAATTTACAGAACATCATGGTCGCCAAGGTCTGCATGGCTCTGAGAGCCATGCCACAACTGACCCGATTTGCTTTCGTGCTCACTGATGAGACGGTCGGAAAACGTGTCGGCACCCCTGAAGAAAAGTTTACCGCATACTATCGGGGCGCATACAGTACCAAGGAAGAGTGGTATTCTGAGCTTGTACGCTCCATTCTTGGTATTGTTCCTGGGCTCCAGCAGCTTTGCGTCAGAGCTCGACGCTCATGTTACTGTCGGGGCGTCAGAATCCCAGGAGATTTGACAGTCACATGGACGACCGATCAGCAAGAAACAACTGACGAATTCAGCAACTTCTTCGCTTAGGCGTCGTCCTTTTCGAGAGAATCAGTCCTTGGAGGGGCATCAGGTCAGGATCTCGACGGATTTACATCTGCTTATCTCTATCACCTGGAAGGCCGATCAGGACGAAGCGGCCGACGAATACGAATGGCCTAAAACCAGCATTTCATCCATTTCAGGCAAAGCGCACACTTTGCGGCTGACTCAGTCGCCAAGCGGAATCGAATTATCTCTTTCATTGCTACAGTACTTATCTCAACGACCCAAGGGGCGTATTCTCAACGGTCTCTAGGGCGGGTGGCCAATACGAGGGACGATTTCGTGGCACCGTGGCTGATCCACAATGCGCCGTATACAAGCAAGCGCATTACGATTGTCTTTTTGGGGGAAACTTAGGAGGAGAATTGGTATCCTGAGGGGATTTATCGGCGCATCGCGAATTTCGACTCGAGAAATACGCGGAAAGGAGTCATTCTTTTATTAATGCCAGGATCTGGTCTGATTTCGGACAAATTGCCATTACTACGGACTAGGGGTTTCATGGTTTCTTATCATTAGTTACATAGTTTTAGACGGGATGTATGACATTTGCTATACTTGATTCGTAAACTTCACATGCGGGCACTGTCCACTTGTGGAGACTGAGCACGGTGCGCGATGCATGGAGGCCGTCCGTTGGTGGATCATCCACGAGGTACAGAGTAAGGTGTGTGGTGATACGAGGTCTCAGCGGCAAATAACACATCCTTGCATGCAAACAGAGAGCCTGAGCTTGACTTCGTGACGTGCCATCCTCTCCCTAGTACGCGTAGTACAAAGTCGACTCGTTCTCAGACTGCCTGATCTTCTTGTTCTCCTGCTTGAGCCAGAACCTCATTCCCCATGCACCGATTGCAGTCGCCACACTCAAAGCAGCGCTCGAAGACATGGCCATGGTGTAGCGAGGTTCGTCAGAAGAAGGCCACATGTACGGAGTCCAGATGAATGATGCGACAGCGATACAGTTGACGATGGCGAGGGAGCAAGCTTTCTTCTCTTTGGTCTGAGAGCAAGTGGCAGAGACCCAACCGAGAATGATGCTGTTGACTGCGTATGTACCGATCGAAAAGACGCACATTGCAACTACACTCGTTAGTGTCCATGCTATGGCTTTGTCAAGTTCTGGAACTTACAATATCGAGCACCAGTATTGAGTGTCGCACAACCAAGAACGAAGCCAAACACCGCGACAGCCTTCGCAATAGTGATATGCCTAAACAGTTAGCACCAACACGAGCTTCATGTGCAGACTAACTCACCAAGTTCTCTCATTCAACCGTCCAGAAGACCAAGACCACGCAATCGAAATCGCTCCAGCAATCAGGTAAGGGGGACACGTCAAAACCAGGGTAATAGTCTGATTGAACCCTAGCGTCTTCACAGCTGTCGGAAAGAAGTTCTTGAAGCCATTCGCACCAAGATGACAATGCTGCATAACGACGAAAAGCCAAACCTTGGGATCTTTCGCTGCTTCACGAATACCAGAGAAGCTTGTTGACTCGCCCGCATTTCCTACGGTGTCGCGCTGTGTTCGCTCGTGGGCTAGTTGTCGTTCTTGTTCGGTCAACCAGCGCGTTGTGAGGGGCTCGTCGGGGAGGATGAAGAAGCCGACTAGAGCGACTACGAGCGTTACGGCGCCTTGGATGATGAAGAGCCATTGCCAGCCGGCGAGGTTGGCCTGAGACGTTAGTGTTTGCGGAGCAAAAGGGGTTAGAGACGTACCATTCCGTCCATCTCAAAGATACCAAGGGCAATCAAGCCTGCAAACGCCGTGGCAAGAATGTTTCCAGTATAAAGAATCGAGATGCGAGTCGCAAGCTCCTTACGAGTGTAGAATCTGGCAAGGATATACAGTGCACCAGGATAATATGGCGCCTCAGTGATGCCCAAGAAGAAGCGTGTCAGCAGCAAACCGGTATAGTTGTGACTCAGAGCCGTCAAGCCACTGATGATGGCCCAGACTGTCATACAAGACGCCATCCAGATACTGGGCCGGACGCGAGTAACGACCATGTTCGCCGGAATACCAACAATGACATAACCGGCAAAGAGGATCGAGACGCAGGTCTGATACTGGGAACCGGTCAGGTTGAGGTCCTTTTCGATGCTGTTGAGACGAGCGAGGGCGATGGCATTTCGGTCCTGAGATGGTCAGCATACACTGAAAGTCACCTGATAGAAATACTGACGAGGTAATTGAGCCAGTACATCAGCCAGAGAATAGGCATGATCCACCAGTCGAGCTTTCGCACGAGGGCGATCTCACGAGGGTCAGTCTTTGCATGTGCACCTGAGTAATCGCGTGCTTGGGGGGCTGTCTCGAGGATCTCCTCGACTTCATCGAGATCTTTATCTCGCTTCTCCTCATCGAGATCTTTATCTCGCTTGTCTAGAGAGCGACGGGCATCCATGTTCTTGTTGTTCCTGTTGTTTTTGTGGTAGTTGGTTGGCAGATGGCCGTCATAGCGAGGATGATGTCCCCCTTTATACGCAGCCTCGCCCGGACATCCTTATGCCGCCATTCCATCATGGAATTACAATTCTCCCCAACATCAAGGTTTCATTGCATTTCACTTGCTGACGTCAATCCGTAAAATATCGTATTCACTCAGCCTTCATCTTCGTTGCGCCCGTAAAGCCAATGCGGAGATGCTCTCCATTGGATAGCGTTTTTCTCGAAGAACTCTAATCCACTGCTCCTCCATGCCAAGATCATCTTGGCAGGCGGGGTAAAGACGACCTAAAATCATGCTTAAGTGCAGGCTAAGGCTTTCTTGGAAGGTGTTTTGGGGGAAGAGAGTGTTGAAGATGTCTTGGCGAGAATATCGTCATTGTCTTGAGCGAATTATTTCGTCTGTCGTCGTCGCCGCCTGTGAGGTTTCTCGGTATATGCCGGGAATGTTTGGGAAAGTAGACTTTGTGGCTGAAGTGGCTAGACCGCTAGAGGAGATAACGGAAAGTAGCGAGATAGACCGCCAATCTAAGGTTGATGCGACGAGTAGACTACCTATCCCTACGAGTGATGCATATACCGGTTTTTGCGGTCGTCGACTAACGAGCCTATCATTCAGCCCTGGAAACCCCAACGCCCAGACAAGCTGACCCATGAGGATGCATATCCCCGCAAATGCCTAGAAATGCTAAGTGTGCATCTTTCTCTTGGCTTTGGGTCCGAGTGCTCACTTGATGCACCAACAAGGGGCCTAAGCCAATTAAATTGCGATGCATTCGAACCTAGCTACCGCTTATTATGAAAGTGCATCCAATACTTCAGGTGAGTCCCATCGCTCGGACCCAAAGGGATTACATCAAATCATCTTGTTTTCCGGCTCTTCATCTAGCTTCCGGATCGCTGCGGCACTCTATCTCCGGGGCGATTTGTCGAATACTTGCCGATTGGCTACCGCCATCTAGACACAGACAAGTTCTCGAGAAACGATAAGTCAGCGGCGTATCGGTGAATCGTAAGATAACTATATCCAATCAGATCATGCGAAAGCTACTTGATCTAATAGAGGGCCACCGGATTAGCTCTTCCGAATCAGAGCTGCTGTATCGTCCCTAAAGGGACATCTACCGGAACTTTCTCGTCCACCATCACGACAAGATCGTGGCGGAGCGGGCAAAGCCATCTTTGGCTACTGGCGTTGTGAATCTCACTGCACCTAGGCACTGTTGGTGGTGGACTCGCATCTGAAGGACTAGTTTCACGCATGTAACTCTTTCCCGTAAGTAGTCTTGTCAGAGGTGCATCACAGTGCACTGGTCAAGACATAGGGGGCAAGGGAATCACAAGGAACGGGAATTATGATGGTAAGGATATGTATTGGCTACTAGCCCAGTTATCTTCCAACTGACCAAGCAGTTACCATTTGTCGAAATTTTGTACAAACAAACAACTATATACTGAGTTATGAAAGAAGAATACGGTGATGACCAAAAGCAACTGCAACGACGCTCCACCTCAAGACCAGAAATCTGATCCTGTCACGCAAGCCACATTTAGCGGAGAGCGTTGACAACGGCAGTGTAAGCAGCCTTGGGGTTGTAGTTAGCATCGAACAGAAGACTGTCGTGCTCCTTGCGCCAAGAGTTCTTGTCAGAGACACCCCAGACGGTGATACCAATGCACTTGGGGACGTTGAGGCAGGCCTTGGTGACGGTGGCGTAGTCGTTGGCGGGGGCAGTGCGGATGTCGAGCTCGGTGATGGCAACCTCCTTGACACCAGAGTTGGCGAGGGCAGTGAGAGCACCCTGGATTTGGCCAGCGGCACCGGGGTCAAGGTGAGTCTGGGAGCCAATACCGTCGACGGGAACGCCCGCGCTGAGCCACTTCTTGACGGAGGGAACCATGCCCTTGGTGACCTTGGAGGCGCTGCCGGAGTCGAGGCTGTAGTCGTTGATGTACAGCTTAGCGTTGGGGTCAGCCTTGCGGGCGGCGCGGAAGGCAATGCCAACGTAGTCGTCGTTGCCGAAGACGTTGTTGAAGTGAGAGTCTTTTCGGAGGGTGCCGTCCCAGTCGAAGATCTCGTTGACGACGTCCTGAACATGTTAGTAAAGTCATTTCCAAGAAGATCGAGAGAGGAAAACGTACCCAGGCGTAGATCTTGCCCTTGTAGCGTCCAACGACTTGGGTGACGTGGTTCTCAATGACCTTGGTCAGAGTGGCCTTGTCGTTGATGTTCTTAACCCACTGAGGGAGCTGAGAGTGCCAGACCAGAGTGTGACCTCGGACCTTGAGGCCATTCTGCTGGGCAAAGTTGACGACCTGGTCGAAGCTACCGAAGTTGAAGTTGCCCTGGCTGGGCTCGGTGGCATCCCACTTGCCCGAGTTCTCGGGGGTTACGGCGCCAAAGTCGGCCTTGATGATAGCGGTGTCCTTTGCGACACCGAGCAGGTTTGGGTCGGTGATGGTTCCGAAGTAGAGCTTGCCCTTGTTCTTGATCAGCTTGTTGATGCTGTCGGCGGCCTGGCGGGGCTCGATGGCGGTGGGAATGGCCGCGACCAGCGAGGCGGTGTAGAGGAAGGAAGACAGCTTCATTTTGGAAGAAGTTTTTGGTTGTAGAGATATGTGACAAAGAAAGATAAAACGTTTGATTTGACCTGCAAACGGTGAATGAAGCTGTGAAGATGCTGTAATGAATGTAGTTGTTTTACTGATGAGAATGCCAAGTGCCAAGAGAGGGTGGACTAGATCATCTTATATATCTTGATCGGGTCGGTCCCTTGTCATATTACAAGACGATAGTGTTCTCGAAAGAGTCAGTGCCCGGGATCGATTTGTCCGATTGAGCTAGCCCCTTCTCAGTATTCGGAAGGTGCTCCGAGTACCTAGGGCTGTTTCGAGATAGATTGTCGTTGAAAGGAGTTGTACCGAGACAGGGGTGCCTGAGTCGAGGCGGCTCTATCTCCTGGATAATCTCCAGATGAACGGAACTTTTGGCCTGCCTTGCTTTTTGCATTGCATTGTTTCTGGGGTGCATATACACGACCCCGTAATTCGGGCCTTTACTTTGGCCTCACCGTCATCTGATGTACGGCCAAATGGTATGTTTTGTTTCGTGTCACTCTTTAGATGGACAGAGTTGAGACGATGTTCTGTTTACTTGGCGGACTTGTTTTCATCAACTTCAGGTGAAACTCGAACAACAAGTCAAAAGGCCAAAGCTGAAGGGAGCTAGTATATGTCAGTTCTGGCAAACGCCCCACAGACAATGGTACTAGCAGGGCTGGCAGGGGTCTCATTTCGGCTGAATAGCCCTTGAGAGGTGAGACCTATCCCGTATCAGCTAAAAGCACGAGCCAGATGCCGAATTCAGGAACGTGAGCTCGTTCAGCGTCGTTCCCAGGGGAAACACGTGGGTCGCGTTTCATGTATGGGGTGGTGGTGATATTCTAGATTTCTGCCGAATCGAGAATCATCTTGGGGTAACATTTCTCCGCGTAAAGCCACCAATCGTTAGCATTG
This sequence comes from Fusarium sp. NRRL 53293, assembly GCA_013759125.1. NCBI lineage: Eukaryota > Fungi > Ascomycota > Sordariomycetes > Hypocreales > Nectriaceae > Fusarium > Fusarium sp. NRRL 53293. Next base: position 62,494 of record JABSTN010000203.1, read on the forward strand.
GGTAAACGGATACCGGCACGGAGAGTTGGGCAACTTGCTCAATTCTGGTTTCATCTTTATAGCAGGTGGTAATCATGATCTGGGCGGCATTCAGCTACGGGTTTGACAGGGGCGCATCAGCTGGGCTTCACCGGGTGAATTGGATATCGCCGGGTATTCTACTCATGATGTCTCGTGATCTCTAGAGGCTGAATAGACGTAGCATGATAATCATGTCAAGATGAATATTCCTCCAAAGAGAGAATCATGAGGGCATCAACGTCGTATTGAAGAAGCATGTTCAATATGCTGGTGGATGAATTCAGTAATGTCATCATTGACTGCGCCTCTATGATTGCCGCGCCTATGATATTCGTGATACGGTGTTCAAGAACAAGTCATTATTTGCATGACTGATAGATTGACACGTAAACAAGACAATTATGCAAGAACGTGGTATTGACACTTTTACACTGGAACAAGATCCGGAAAACTCACGGAGGGGACTATAGATTGATTACTGTTAGAGTGAATAAATAAAATTGAACCAACTAAATGCCAAAAAGCATTCACTACTCGAATAAAGATAAATGCTCTTCGATTAAATGTAGGGTAAGGAATTGAGCGATGCTTCACTTCTCTGCTCTGTCGTATCTCGTGCCCCACCAGAACCAAACCCACTTTATTGTCAATGACTTCCACTGCCGCGGGAATGACGGGAGTACAAATACCAAGAGTCCGGCTGTCTTACTTCTCTAGAGCTTCCCCTTAAACTCAGCCATCGAAGATATTCACCAACAACAACAAAATATGACGTAGGATTTCGACTCTACACAGCACGCTGTTATCACTTCTCCAAGCCATCAATCTGCTTTCACATCCACCTTCCAGCTCCCGCAAGACTACTCCGACGTTTCGCTTTTGCCAGCCTCGATAACATGCCCTCGTGAGACTGGAGTCACTAGATGGAAGCTGTGATGCGAGGCTTTGACTGCTTGCGTCGCGCATAAGACCATTGAGAACATGCAAGTCTGTCCTGCAAATACCGGACTGTCCGCAACAATGTCCTCCCATCCAAAGTTGACATGATGTAAGGGGAAAGATCATCAATCGCACTCGACCGCAAAATCGTGGTAAACTCTATGTAGAGTTCACTAAACTCAAACTCAAAGTAAGCACCCGAAGACATGGTGAGCAGGTTCGTCCCCGGAACCTTGTAGTGACAGCGATGACGATGGTCGATGATACCGAGTTATCCCATGAGTTCCGTGAAGTGATTCTATACTCCCTAGTCACAAGTCTGAACTACAAATACATACGTATCTATTCCATAACCCACATCGGATTATCCACTATGCATTGTTCCCTCCAAACCCTCCCCTCCCCCTTATCTCTGACTCCCAAGTCCCATGCCACGTAATCATTCGCAATGCCAAGCTCGTCTGACTTGTATGCGAAAGTGTATTCTGCTGCTCATACCCATGCCATGTATAATCAGATGCTGCTCCTTTCAATTTGCCGCACACAAATGCGATGACGCGCCACCATCTTGAACTTTCAGTACCAGTTGCTTGACTGGTGGCTTTTGAACTGCAGGAGCGCTTAGTTGCAGGTGCATAGGCCCTTGCGGCTCCGGGTTCCTCATCCCCTAGTGAGCGATCTCTAAAATGATCAGTGTGCATGAGCTATGCCGGATGAAGAGCGTGATGGCTGCTCTGTGCTCTGATCGTGGTTCAGCCTATCTACTAGAAGCGCGCTTATCGTAGACCATAAGCTGAGAGAACCTTGTTGAGTATCCCACTACCCGTGGAAAGATTCGCTTGTGAACTGCAGGCGAATATGTTGGCTTAATAGCGACATTATGATCTGCGTCAGTTTTGCAAAGCTGTTTGTTCTTCCCCTCATGCCACCGGAAGCTGAAGCATTGCTTAAGGGGCTTCAAGTCAATACGAACTGCCGACCTGAAGAGGTGCGACACAAAAGCAATGGTCTGATGTGATATTCCTTGTCTTGCGAACAGACATGGTTCCAATGAGTCGGGACCTTGAACGAGCTCAAACGAGACTTGAGGTCAATTGGGATTAGTGTCATGATTACAGCGGCGTGAGCTAGCCGATTTTAGAATGGCTGAAACGTCTGAAGCGGTGGGGAAGTGCACCCAAGAGTTCAATATACGTGAAACAGAGGGGGCTTGTTAGTGAGCCTCTACTACCAGCAACAACATGTGTTAAGGTTAGCTTACCTGTATGGTTATTCTCAGGTATAAACTCTAAATAACATTAAAGATATTACACTGTAGGTACAAAATATTAGCTTCCGCTTAGCACCTCAATCCACGGAGCCGCAAGATAACGATAAGAACCGTATCACTAAGGCACCTCATTGGTCAAACCCAATTACTAAACCCCAAGTCAGCAAAACCTCCCCTGTCATTGAAACACGATGAAACCAGGAACAAGGGATCTCAGCAAATCACGTTGATCCGCCGAGAAACTAAACGTCTGGAGTAAAATTGAAGGTCCATCATCGAAACACGACAACAGGTGGAAACAGATGGAAAAATTCCACGGTTCAAGCCAAGACGGGACATGGCAAACAGGCCGCCATGACCCTTGCGTTTTTAACAACTTGAGACAGAGTTAAGCGTAAACGGTAAAGTAAGCTGGCACCAAACCTTGTCAAGAATAACCTTGTCCAACATAACCTTGTCCCGAACGACGACTCCCACTACACGAAGACGATGAGTTAATATATAAACATCTTCAACGAGCCATCCAGAATGAGAAGAAGCATCCTTTTCCAATCAGTTCATTTCATTCTTTTCAAAGAGCTAGTCTCTCTTCTCATTCTTTTACCTTAACATTCATTCTATCAAGTTCGCTTGCGACTTTACCATTCCAATCATTTCACCATGAAGACCACCACTTACGTTTCCGCTCTTCTCAGCCTGGCCTCCGCCGTCAGCGCTCACTACACCTTCGACAAGCTCACCCTCGGTGGTGTCCAGGAGGGCACTGATAACCAATACATCCGCAAGCACCAGAACGGCTACATGCCCACCAAGTTCAAGGGCATTCCCGATGGTTCCATCTCTCCCACCGACAAGGACTTCACCTGCAACAAGGGCTCTACCCCCTCTGCCGATGTCTTCAAGGTCAAGGCCGGCGATGAGATTGGTCTTAAGCAGGCTTTCGGCGGTACTGGAATGCAGCACCCTGGTCCTATCCAGGTCTACGCTGCTGCTGTCAAGGACGCTACCAGTGACAGCCCTTATGACCTCAAGTGGTACAAGATTCACCAGGCTTTGATCTGCAAGTCTGGCAACGCTGAGTCTCTCCGCTCCACTGCTTGGTGCTCTTGGGATGAGGACTCTGTCCACTTCAAGATTCCTTCTACTCTTCCCGATGGACAGTACCTTCTCCGTGGTGAGCACATTGCTCTCCACGGTGCTCACGCTGGTGAGGCTGAGTTCTACTATGCTTGTGCTCAGGTCGAGGTCACTGGTAACAGCGCCACCACCATTCCCGGTACTTCTGTCTCCATCCCCGGTGTCTACAAGCAGGATGACGCTGCTGTCAACTTCAGCCTCTGGGGAAGCTCTACCTCTTACGATGTCATGCCTGGTCCCGATGTCATCCCCGGTGGTACCATCCGTGGTTCCGCTGATGGCGCTGGCGGTGATGTCACCAAGACTGTTGAGGGCGGTGCTGATTCTGGTTCTGACTCTGGCTCCGACTCTGGCTCCGATGCCTCTCCTACTGAGGGTTCCGCTGCTCCTTCTACCGCCCCTACTTCTGCTACCGAGTCTTCTGCGGCTCCCGTTGTCCCTGACATCCCCGACTCTGCCGAGACCACTCCCCAGCCTACCCCCGTTGCCGCCGAGACCACTCCTCTCCCATCTTCTGGTAACGGAGCCAGCAGCGGATGCTCTTCTGGTTCTTCCAAGGCCCGCCGCCACGCTCGCCACTTTGCTGCTCACCGTTTCTAAGCGTATGTAGTTAAAGAAATGATAGGATGTCAGTGATTTGACATGATGCACGCGGGACGTGGTGTTTTGAAGTCATGTCATGCGCTGGCGTCTTGGAGGAAAATGGTTTTCTGGACTTGATAAGAAGGAAATATTCTTCAGCTTTCTTTGTAAACTAGATATGCTTCTTGTAAATATAATCTTCCTGGCTGAACTCCTGGACCAATTATTCGTGAATACTTGTCGTTGCTCATGTTGGAGCATTTCATCTCTGGTGCCTGCGTTCAGCAAATGTTCTCCTACCGTCAAATTAGTACCATGCGGATTAGGTGAAAGCATGTATCACCTTTACAAGCCAACGTTGGTCTCCTGCAAAGTTTAGTCAATTCAGTGTTGTGCCGCATCTCGATGAATTTTCGTATCTGCGATCTCGTTGAACCCGCGGGTCCCGACAACCCCGGTTAGCGCTAGCATTCCCAGAGAATGTGATGGGATGACATGGGTCTTCCTTCTGATATCACCGACTACGCCACAGCGCAATCTGATACAAATAAGCATGGTTCTCGACTAAAGACCCTTCGCCATTCGTCTCCTTTCTGAATACCGATGGCCAAGTTACCCACTCCGCATCACCATCGACATTTTTCCAGTGGAGGAGAAACAAGAAAGCCTCGTTTATCGGTGTTTTAGTCGGTAATATGTTTCAATAGTGTTTATGACCGACAGGAACTTGTACAAGTCTCAAGTTCGCAAACAAGTCCCGGTCTAGGCTTAGTCGGGAATTTCAACAGGGGGTCAGTTATTACCCCTGCGTTAGTTAGCTTGTTTTAAAAAGCGGTCTCTGGCGGGAACATCTTGACAATCAATTCTGATTCGTGGGTAAATTCAGACTTCTTGTAATGTCTTGGAATAACTTCGATCGTACGGAGTAGCCACATCCAATCTCTCGCCAGTGCATTCCTCTAATAACATCCTATACTGGAGGGATTAAGCTAAAGTATGGGTTGCTTACACTTTGATCCTATTCCTTGAGATACAGGAATAATACACGTCCGGAAAATGTTCCAAGAACCATAGTTGTCCCTGACATGTATACAGACTGGGGTCTGTAATCTGGTGGTAGCCAGAGAAGTTTCTCCCCCTTCTTCATGAGCCAAGGAGGTTGTCGGCCAATGTAATATGGTTCCAAATCCCCCATGTCTTTGTGGACTGAACGGGCAAAGGCATTGGTACTGAGAAACGAGTACGGAAAATTGGATGCCTCGAGCTCCAAATATGGCTGCGACAGAAATAGACTCTGCCCGGTTGATGCACCCCAGACCTGCACTTGCGTGTTCATATTTACACCTACCAGCCAGTTACCATGAAAGGCGAGAGTGCGTAAGTATGGCACTCCCGGGCTCGCATCAGTTGTAATCGTAAGTGGCTCAAGTCCAGGAAGACAGCGAATCTCGATGCTTCCTACCAGATAGTAGGCAATTTTGGCACCATCCGATGAAAAGGCGATACAAGGGAAGTGCATAAACGGCATATCAATTATATACTCAAGACGGCCGTCATCAACGTTCCAGATCTCAATTGAACAAAGGTCTGGCGATAAAGCTAGTCGTTGTCCATTGGCAGAAATGACCAGAGAGCAATACCGCCTCTCAACCAAACTAAGTTCTCGTTCGAACGTCTTTAAATGACGCAAGGGGTCGATGCTCCAAATCTCAATCAATGGCTCTTTCAGTATAGCAAAAGTTGAAGCGTTGGCTGCAGCAGCTATCAAAATCTCGTTCATCAAGGGGGCTTCTGGTTTGAGTGTCTCTTTGCATGCCCCAGTCTGTATATCCCAGATCTTCACGACCCCCTCGTTTTGCGACAGTATAGTGTTGTCATCCGCAATGGGAGTAACCAGTTCGATTCACATGGCTTCCCCATGGCTGCTTTCTGTCAAGGCCGCTGAGGTAAGGTCCCATATTCTGATGGCATCATCATGCGATTGTCCCGCGAGTAATGTGCCGTGGTCTGAAATGATGGGCCCGACTTTGAAGTTACCCCTTAAGCTCTTGGACAAGGCCCCTGTCTTTATATCAAGCACGACGGTTCGATAACTATCGAGTGTGATTACCAACCAGCCCTTTGTCAGAGAAAATTGGTCAGGAGCCATCGGCTTCTCAAATCTAAGTATATGAATTTCCTTGTTTGACTCTGTACTCCATACTCTGACCACTTTCGATGTCGATGACAGTGAGGCGATCATCGTGCCGTCGTTCGAGAAGCGTAGCTCGTCATCATCACGATGTTCTCCCAGGACGTTCCAGGACGGCGTTGTGGAAGGGCCCCACCTCGAAAGGAGTATGGATTCTTTCGCGATAGTTACAATCCACTGCCCTTGCGGTGATAGAAGTACAGGACATGGTTTGCCCGGTATGTCGCACTCAGATATGCATTTTCCTGTTTTAAGGCAGTGTATAAGCACTACGTACTGGAAATGTCGGTCACAGACTGAGCACATGAACCTTCCATCGTCCGAGAATGCGATAGCCTCAGTGCCAGAACAGTGCTCTAAGATCAAATTCCTGACACATACGCTAGTTTCAAGATTCCAAATCTTTATCGTCTCAGGGCACCCAACTGCTATTGTTTTGTTGCCATACCAGGAGAGAACCGTGGCATAGTCGCGGCTAAATCCTTGGCTTAGACTGTGAAGACAAGAACATGACTTCTGGTCCCAGATTATGAGCTGTCCCCCGTAGCAAATTGAGGCTAGCTTATTGTCCGGCAAGAATGATATCTGAGATAGCCTTTCAAGGACATCAAGAGTTTGACTTTGTGGCCAGTGGAGATCTATGTTGGAGGGCAGCGTAATGTAATTGGGATATTGACGGCGGTCGAGTGGACTGGGAGCGGTACTCCCTTTGGGGTTGAATAAGGCTCCAGAATGGTATATCTGGAGAGGGTATTGCTCTATACCGGCTCGGAAATACCGAATGAACTTGAATGCATCTTGGACAAACCGCAGTGGTTGTGCTCCAGTAGTCTCCTCATAGAATAGTTAGCGACAGCGTATGAATGGCCCAAGAACGCGCTACCTACATCAAAGATGCCCTGCAGGTCTTGTAGCATCAAGAAGGAATGATCAATCTTTCTTAGTAGACAGATAACCTCGAGCCAGTTCGTAAAGAAACCTTGAAGAAAGCTGTTTGCCTCATCTTCAACTTGAATTCGCTTCCCAGACGCTTTCAAATGGTGAACCCAATACAAGGATGCATATTGAATTTCTAGCGGTAGGCATTGATTGATAACGGATGTTTCAATATCAGAAAGCCTCTTCCCTGGCGTTCGAAGCCCGCAGATATCAGCCTTCAAAGTTTCTCGCATGAGCTTGAGGCATCTCTTTGCCAGGTTCATATGTGTCTCCTCTTCATCTACCTGAAGGTCTCCAGCGGATTTACTGAGAATATAATCTCTGAATGACAGATGGAATAGCTGGAGAGGAGTATCGTCTTCTGGAACATCGATGACGGAACGAAGTGGATCTATTTGACTGGATACAGCCGATGGATTGATGCCAAGGAGTTTAGCAAGTGCTCTGATCGGCAGAGGGCTTGCGAGCAGAATGAGAGAGCCAACGACATCCACAAAATTCCGTTTGACTTCATGCAGGTCACCATCAGGCGCACCGCTCTGCATGAGACTCAGCACAGGCTTGTATAAAGCATCATATTCAGAGTTGACCTTAGATGAGTTATCGATGATGAAGTCAATCTTGTAGTCAGGACTTCTCGCCCAATGTCTATCACGAATCATGCGCACGAAGGTTGCAGCTGCGATGAACAATGGTACAGCCTTGTCAAGCAGTAACCGGAATCGCTCATCCCCAGGCCAGTCTGAAGATAACTGGAGGTGCTTCTGACGATGAGTGCGGTTATACTCCACCACGAAACAATCCAAAGACTGACGGAGGAAAACACAGAAGTCGTTCTCTATAGTTTCGATTTCCAGTTTGTGAAGGACAATCTCCCTGTGTAGCGGATCTTCGACAAAATGTCCCATGATGTCAAGTTCTGGTCTACTTGTGAGAAAGACTCGCAGCACCCCTGGACATGCTACCAGTAGTAGACGAAGAATCTCCCCGCGGTCTTCTTCATCACATTCGTCCAAGGCATCGAGAACGAAAACAACAGGCTTGAAGAGCCCTTCGTCTTGCAGCTTAACAAGTGGGCCCACAATCAACTTTTGCCATTGGACTCGGATAGGTGTCATGGCTAGCGAATGATCCTCATTCATTGCCTGAAAGATATGAGGGCAGATGGGAGGGAACTGTAGGGCGAGTTGATACGCCAGCACCGCAAACAGATGGCGTCCACTTCCTCGGTTACCGGCACCTTTCTTGAAGACAAAACTGGCGCTGGGCGTTCTGTCTTTCATTTTACGTGAGACAGTGCGTGAAATAGTACTCTTGCCAGTCCCAGCCAGACCTGGGAGCCAACAGATTGTCGGGCTTTGAGGATCGGATGACCATTCTTCAATGTCTTTGAGAACTTGCACTCGGGTACCCTCTAGACAGAAAGAGTCAGGTGGATAATAAATGTGGTCAAACACCTCCTTAGGATCGATAAGCAGATCTCTGAGTTGTACCTTGACATTTTCCTCAACCCTTTGGCTATAGAATTATTAGCAGATATCAGTCTAACAGGCATCATACATTACCTGTATTCGAGCCTCATTTCGATCATCAGGTTATAAAAAAGCTTGACATGATCTCGAGTTTGTGAGCCTTGATGCATTTCGCATAGCAAGCCAGCATTATGTAGTCTATCCTTGGCAACACCGAGATCTTTTAGATATCCAGAAAAGTCTTCTAAGCGAAAGGCATCTGTTAGAGCCTTGGCAGCCTTATGCTGGTGACGAAGAGCAAATCCGAGCAGCTTTATGCACTGAGATAGAACGTCGATAATCCTTTTACGGAGGTTGGTGTTTACCGCGAGGTCACTGGAAGCTGATGTGGTTAAATAGAGTTCGTGGTAAACGCTGCACTCAAAGACCAGGATGGTTATTTCGGCAATGCCTTGGTCGACCTTGGCCCTCATCTCCTCGCTAGCAGTAAGATTCTAGAGAAGGTTAGCACAAGTCAAGTGAGGCAGATATGGCTAATGGGGTATTACCAGGAGAAGAAACCGCACGGCGGCCCATGGTAATGCAGCAGGATTGGGGTTTGTGCTGACAGCGATATCGCCGACGATTGCGAACCGATTGAGATGTGGAATGATCATCTCCATAGCTTCAGCTATCTTTCTTTTCATACCGACGCGTCTCATTGCTGCTTCTAATTTTGATATCAAAACCGAAAGCCTCTGTTCAGAGTCTTTGGTTGAGGCTTGGTCCAGAATCTGAAAGGTTTCTGCTAATTTGTCACCGTCTTTAGACTTTTTGATAGCAACAATTGCTTCCTTCCAAAGTTCTTGGAACTGTCCTTGCTGGTCTTGAGATTCAGACTCGCTGGTGGATATACTGACGCCATGTTGAGCCCTTGCGGCAGAAGACCCAATAGACATATCCTCTGGTGGAAGATCTATGGTAGCAGCAACATTTGCTGAAGCCACGGATGTTGATGATGCTGTAGCAGGCGGTAGAACAGCGGAGACTCTACCTGTTATGAGAAATCAGTAATGAAATTCATGGTGATAGTATTATCTAGACTGTGCGGGTTCGGGCATACCTTGAGAATCGGGTGACGCCCTTAGAAGCGTGAGTGTAGAGTCATTGCGTGGTTCTTTTCCTTTCCCGTTTCCAATGTGCTTGATGAAGCCTCTCAATGACAACTTCTTCTGGTCCGGCATGATTGTTTAACCTACGACCTGCTGCTCCAAGCTCTAAGTAATGGGAACCAACGCGAGGGATGCGAACGTTGATTGCATGTGAGTTGGAGAGGGGAAACATGACCGTGATGTGCGCCATGCATGAAAATCAAGTCTATATGCCGACGCGATTGGCTAGGCATCCGCGAGGCTGACAGACAAACTGACAGGGATGTGAATGCTGACGATCTTGGCAATGATCATTTCGGGGTAAGACGGAGCCAGTTTACTCAAGGAATCTATTACTCGTTGTATTTTTGGCTGAGATATTAGGTCTCTCATTATTGCTTTACAGGCGTGGAATAAATCGCGGTGCATGCCATCGGTATATTCGGAAAACAAGTAATATAATCTGAAGCACCAGCTGCCTGGGAGACAACATGGCAATAGTACTAGAAAGCTATACCTAACGAGTGGACGGGAATAGATGACAGACTCGCCTAAACCCTATGGCTACAAACTAATATCAGAAAAACATCAACCATCTTCAACCAAACGAGCGACTACAGTAAGACATCCCCCCTCCCCCTTTCATTCCACAGAAAGAACTGGTAGGTCTACTTCTCAAGGCAGACCTGAGAGTAGTAGGTAGCAAAGGTAGTAGCCGCAGCAGCACAGCAGAAGATACTCTCCTGATTGGCCTTAGCCGCACAAGCAACACAAGCAGCCACAAAGTTGATAGAAGAAAAGTTGGCGCAAGACCGGCAAGAGCTAGGATGAGGCGCACTATCACAGCTCCAAGAGTGGACACGGCCAAGAGCAGCATCCTTGATCTCAGGACAGTTGCGAGCGCGAACCTCAAGATCACGGCTGTGAACCTTCTCAGCGTCAAAGGACTCAAGAAGGTTCTGTTCCTTAGAGATGGCAACGATGGGCTCAAAGTACTGGTCGAAGAGAGACTCGGGGATGCAAGCAGTGGGATCGTTGATGTAGGTGCTTGGGATCTCGGGGAGCTTGTAGTCGCCGGTGGCGTTGAGGTTGGTGAAGGTATGGCCGAGGGCCTGAAGATGAGAGAGGGTGATGCACTGGGAGACCTCGCCGACTTTGTAGGTGACCTCGGTGACCTTGAAGGGGGTCTTTTCGAGGGCCTTGTTGGGGGAAGTGTTGGCGAAGGCAGCGGTAGCCAGAGCGGCGAGGATGAAGATGAAATGAGCCATTGCAAGGACCTTTTTGAGTGAAGAGGAGTAGCTTGAGTGTGAATGAAGATGTTATGATGTTTGAGTGAGCCGACAATGTGGACACGAATGCCGTCTTAAATAGTTCCTGTCGTTCATGACGACCTCATTGTCGACACGGAGCTTGTTACTCAACAATTCTCAACTACCGATGAGTCTCTCGCACCTTGACGACTTTCGCGCCTTCATCATGACACTCATGAACTCAATCATCGCCGGTTTCGATTCTCGGCAGTTCATACACGACAGGTTCGAAACAACGCATGATGTCTTGCAAGCCACAAACTGAACACGAGTTGATCTTCCTCGCCGCTATCCTCATCCGCGATAGATTGGGGGTTTGACTCTCACTATCATCTGCCGGTATTAAATGAGTCGATGGACTGAGTATAGCCTGATGTCCCTCTGTTCCATTTTGGAATATCGCATATTATTAGACCCGCTTCGACTCCGATCTACCCGTGTAAATAGTCTGTGCATGTAATTGAAGAGTCCCTATAGGTCAATTCGTAAGGTCGTGCTCGGTGTTCGATTGGGCAAATAGCCTCACACCGAAACCCCCACGTGGGCTTCATTTTGGTATGGTATGCTTTGCGGGCCGCTTCCAGCGACGGCACGTTGCGACGGCCCTGTCGGCATTGCAACGGTCCCTGGAAATACTACACGAAAGAAGCTTTTTCTAATGCGAAGAAGGTTTGTAGGATGCCATTGCCTGCATAGTCCCCCCAATGTTCATCGATGAGGCGTCGAGACCAATGAGAGGCTCGCATTTCAACACGAACCCAAGTGCATCGCGCCATGTCTGGGGATAGAGAGTACTATCTTCGTTGAACTCTATTATCCGCGTATAGAGTATCGTATGTCTCGGACAACGATGTTCCAAAGTCATTCTAACTTCATAGGCTGGGATACGAAAAGCTTCACGATTTTCCATGAATGGAAGGTGGAACTAATGATGCCGATGAGCCGATATGTATGGGATGTTTGGTTCGGCAGTTGCTTCAGTCATGATGAAGTCGGATAATGCTTGACTTCCATGAGCCAAGTTGCTATGCGCTGGACGAGTTTCGCCAGTTGCCTGACCAGACGGCACTTCAAGCCAGACCATGAGGCAGAACTGTCTGGGAGACGGTGAATCTCATGGAGAATCTCGAAATATAAAAAGATCAAGTCTCCCATCTCTTTTGTAACTCACCACTCTCAACACCAGCAACACCAGCAACACTACAACAACAACTTCTACAGCTCCTAGCACTCAAGACTCAAACATCTCACTCAAGATGAACACTCTCAGCCTCCTCGTCCTCTTCTTCGGCGCGTAAGTCATCTATTCTCCAACGCAACAACCAAATCTGACCTTCCAGCGCTATGGCCGACATTCACCACAACTGTGGCTGCACTGTCCGCGGCTCATACAGACAGGACCTTAGCCAGGCTGCCTGTGCCCTCTGGGGCTCCAACCAGCCCCATACTCATTTTGACGGATACTCTGTAGGTACCCTGTTCATGGACTCACAGAGCATGGTAACTGATTATGTAGTGCATCGACAAGGGCATCGGCCGCGGTATCGACGGCAGTCCCTGGGAGACTACCTGCCAGCAGGCCTGGGATATCAACTTTGGCGGTAACAAGAATGATGCTAAGGGCAAGTGCTGGCACTAAGCTGACTGATGCCAATCTTTGGGATCAGTGCTTCTTTGGCTCGAGATGGAGATCGTGTGATTTGTTCCTTTCTGCCTGCCAACATCCACATGGCTTCTTGTTACTTTAGAAACTATGTAGCACCCTTCTTAGTCTTGTCATGATCTTATGACAAGGAACTTGCAATTGATTTATACTTTTGTCCGACACTCGAGATCCAGCGACGACCTTGCTAGTTTAGAGTGACTGTTGCTACATCTTTTGTCTTGAGTCTTGATGAAATGGCTGTACCAGCTTGTTGACCCGAAAAGTGATGTCATGACTTTTAACGGAAAACAGCTTATATCTGGCTGGAACGCAAAAATGCGATAAACTTGTGGAGATGTAACCAAGATCATGCGTTCTCCCACCACTGGGAAGGGTGCTATATGCCGATTGCGGCTGTTTTGAGACACGCTGCATCTAAATCTGAGATTTTCTGAACAAGCTGAAGAGACGTCCAGCCGATCCAAGAGTCGGAGCGTGGCTAAAAAATGTCCGTTCCTCCCGCTGAACTTAGTCGCGTTGGTTTTGGAGAACACATGACTTTAGTTCCATGCGACATTTGAACTGCATTCCTGATTGCTGGGAGCGACTGGGATTTTCCTAAACCGCTAGAGGGATCTAGATGTTCTAATACCGTTGAATCAAGATGAATAGATGCAGAATAGGTAGGAGTCATGCGGTTATTAGCTAAAAAGCTTTACCACGGTATGTTTAATCAACTGTTCTTGGTAATTCAAGAATAATTCCCTGCACTCGGACGGGCTGAAGCTTATTACACCAATAGGAAGTTGACAGAGCATGACCCGGATCTGGATACCGAATCTTTTATAATGTTATATAAAGCGGCACATTCTCTTGATCGGGGACTGATTGGAGTTGGCCTTATCCAATCCGGTCATTATCCAACACCTTGTACATCATGACGTCTCTTCTTGTCACTGGAAGGACCTTCATCCTCTCAAATGTTGGCAAGAGTATTCTGGGGAAAGGTGCAGGATGGGTCTTTGATCAAGGTCTCGCATCAATCAACGGTGGAAGCGATAACGACAAGATAAGACAAGACATTGCCAATGTGTTGACAGAAGTCAAACAGATCGAGACGTCTGTTGCGAGCCTGTCAAACCAGCGGTCAGATACTCTTTTGCAGCTTCGCAAGGACGACCTCGGGACTTATATCACCGACATCGAGACATATTACCCGACTATTGGTGATATTATGCAGGAGGCTTTTGATCTTCCAAGCAAGAATTTGGCGGATTCGGTTCGCGTTAGTCAGGCACAATCCCTCCAAAGCCGTCTCGATGATCGTCTGCAGGCCAGTGCCGATAATGTCCCCGGCTATCTCGACCAAATCAACGCCTTTCTCAATGACGCAAGCGCCAACTCCTTTCTGAAACAAGCAGCTCAGCAAGCGTTTGATGAATCAGATGACTTCCTTGGGTATTTCACTAAGACCAAGGTTATGGTTCGTCTGATCCCTTCCCTAGATAAAATCGAGGCTGCGAACAGAATTAGGCTTTGAACTACTGGGTGGCATACGCCAAAGGCATCAGTCTTCTTCAAATGGCACTTGATAACCCTAAAGTCAATTTCGAAGAGGGGAGCTATACGATCAGTCGCCACAATGCCAATTTTCTTGCCCAGGAGCAGAACTTCGAAGACACTGTCGGACAAGAGTCTATCACTCTGGCAGAGGGAATAATCAGCAACCCTCTTGATACCCACGACTTTATTTGGAGAGTGCACAGCGGTCTTTACATCGAAGCTCTCAGATCCGATGAAGAAAACTGGATCGGCTCTTATATGGAAAAGCCAACGTCCTCATGGTCCATGCTCAACGGTCCCCCAATCACCATATATCAGTTTGACCCTACTGGAAGCTACCCCGTGGTCCTCGTTCCTAGCGATAACCAAGATCACATGCTCTGCGTTGGGGGACAATACGGTCTGCAAGTACGGGACCAATGGCCTGATAAGACTGTAACACCGTCCTGCCGTTGGCTGATCAAGCCAAGATATCCTGGTGCGGACAGATTTTTGTTCAAGTTCGACGACAATTATGTGGGCGGTGAATACAATGGATCATACATTGTCGATGTCCCTTTCGAAGAAGAAATGAGATTGCTGAACTTTGTCGATGCCCTGCATAATGAGGATGGAAACCAGTTTTTCAACGTCACCCTGGGTCAGCTGGATATGTCGAGCTAGTGAGAATACAAGGACGGAAAACTTCGTGACTAGGCCGAACACGAGAAAAGTAGTTGTGCTAGGTATTTCTAGACGAAGTACCAAAATGCTGCTATTATCAAATGTTATCTCATCAGGTCTATGCTGCACGATAAAAGCACGACACAGTGTTGAAGGCTTACAGTGCACAAGCGTTGATGGAAGCACGTATAGACTCATATGCCATCCTGAAAAGGTGCACCAGAAGTCAAATATTCGGATGGGAACTCAGTTCAGTATCAAAGCCAGAATCTATTCAGCACTCAACATAAGAAAACCCTAAATATGCATGTATCTGCGTAGAACATTTTTTTTCCAGAAAGTCAAAAAATGCAAAGCTAATCTTATTGCCGACCATGAAAGTCGCAACCTTACTCGTCCTTGGCGGGGTCGAAGCCAGGGCACTGATCACCAGCAGCCTCACCAAGCTTCTTAGTGAAGCTGTCATCCTTGTCCCAGAACTTAGGGCCAACACCACCATTCCAAGCATCGTAGAGGTAGTCTCGAAGAGATCGGCCGTTGACAACAGGCCAGTTGTCCCAACCAACAAGGTTGCCGATGAACCACTGACCGGTGTAGTTCTCAATATTATCATCGGCTTCGTTGGCCATGCGCCAGCAGTGAGTGAAGCCACCGTCCTTGTGGTAGACAACCTTGGCACGCTGGCCATCGAGGCGGGGAGTGTTGGTGGCGTGTTTGTAGCCGCCGTGGCATGAGGGGGCGACACGCTTGACATCTTCGCCTTGAACAAATACGACGACGTTCTCCCAGTCGTGGGTGTGGCCGTTACCGCCGCCAGCAGCGTTGATAGTGCCCCAGCTATAACATGGTCAGATATTGAAGTCAAACGGTAGCGATGTGAACTTACGACGACTGGTCCTTCTCAAAGTAGTACTCATACATAATCGCGCACCAACCATTGTTGCAGCGCTTTCGGCTGTAAACGTTGTTGTTCTCCAGGCGGTTTGGCTCACGGCAGTCAGCAGCCGGACCCTTGAAGTAAACGTCCTTCTGGCTGAGACCGCGGTTGGTGTTGCCGTCCTTGTCGATGGCAGAAGTGTAGTAGCAGCCGTCGGTGTCAAAGTCGGTGACAGGCTGGAACTTGTGCTCGATCTCGTGAGCTCCATCGTCGAGACGGCCCATGAGAACTCGCTTGGCGTGCTTGAGGGGTCCAGCTTCGACGCTGAGAGCGCCCGCTAGGACGGTTGCGATTGTGAAGGCGTGCATGGTGGTGAAGGTAAGATAAAGTCTAAAAGAGAATGGAAATTGAAGTCAAGAAGGAGAGAGGAGAGAGTGTTGTGAATCGGTGGAGTGATGATGAGATGAGATGGTAGATTTGTGAAGGCAGATGAGGTGTCTTATATATGTGATCTGTGACAAGAGTGAGAGGTTAAAAGATAGTTACTTTGAACTTCCCAAAGTTATCACGGATAAGCTTCGATCGGATGCCCCTCGCCCAAATTGAAGCCCATCATGACATCAAACAGCCATTTCTCACGTCATTTCGAAAAATGAAACGGATCATGAAGGATTCGCTATACGAGCAGGATTCACGAACGCAGCCAATAAATGAGGCCAAATCTATTTCGATGATCTCACTGCATACATAAATTTCATGCACCAGTTCAGCTCGCTGCAACTTAACGCCCAACCCGCCAAGGCGCAGCACCAGCTCAGACCAATCACACGAATTTCGCACCCGTGCCTTAATTTTAAGCTTAGCGGATCTTATCTGCTTAGCCACAACGATCGTAGATCTGGCCAATTAAATGTCTGCCGGACCTATTTTAATCTCGGTGGTAAGCTTTTCCTTGAAACATGTAGGATTTGACTAGCATTGTTCCGGAAAGTATGCTCGTGATGAAGTTTGGGGGCTGTGAGGCTTTTTTGGTGGAACCAGCCTTCTTTTTGATGGCGGATGACAGAATGTCAGCTCTGGGTTTCATGTTTAGAGATACTTTGGCCAAGTGGTGGTTTGTGCGGTGGGGAATGGAACTTTGATCAGCGCGATTAAATGAGAACGGGTCATGATGGATGATGAGAAACGTATTGGTGGCTTTGAAGGATCAAAATTATATTCTGAAGAGCCTGACAGGATTTAGAACCAGGCAAAATCTGCATGCCACGGCTAACAATGTGTACGTGGTTGAGATCGAAATGTCTGAGTATTGTTTCCATCATGACCTCATGATTGTTCTCACGTCTAATGTTTGTTCTTGTTCGTCGTGCTTGAAGAGTCTTGAGCAGTCTCTGAACCACTAGCCAGTTAATCCTTGACAAGGCTATGCGTTAAATTCATGGTGATGAAAATAAGCGTTGATAACATTAGAGTAAGCGGGCACGAGTCTGATAGTAAGCGCCAATGGAGAAATACCCACAGGGCTGTGATTCTACCAGGGGAGTCGTGGGGTCCGAGCCGATCGAGGTCATGCTTCAGGGTAACTTGGAGCTTTTTCTTAGATTGATAACGCATTTTGAAGTAGTTGTCATGAAAAAGTTGCATCTCAATCATACTGGCCAAGGAGGCCACTATTATAATGAATGAGAGATTGGTCAACTACTTTCAGCTGCACGAGCCTAGAGCAGGCGCCCTGCCTCTCCATCATGGGTTTCCATCGTTTTTCCTCGCCATCAGCACAACGCTATTTCATATCCAGCCATGTGATAAACTTTTGCAAAGCTATGCCAAGATGTGATATTTTATGCTTATCCTCATCTGACATCTCCGCTAAAGTCAAAACGCCCCCGTGAGGCTGAAAGCATGTCTGCCATCCATATCGCATTACGCCTCTCGCAGGTACAATCGTCCCGTCAATTCGTCCCTGAAACAGCACAGGCTCATGGCCAGGACCTTGACAGTATCCTATCGTCGCAACTGCTTCAGCGGCTTTGTCTGAGAAGCCGGCTAGTAATAAATGCAACTTTTCGGGTCCTAAGGCCTCGAGGAAGAATTTTATGTAAGGCCCTGGCATGCCGTTTATCGCATTGAAGCAAAGAGCTGTATCATCCACGACGACTGGACCACCGACCTGCCTGAGTGTCAGTATAAATCGTAGTATATGGAAGATATCTGACCATTTCTGCGGCTGTGCGACATTTTGCGATTGTGATTTCTTCGATCGATCCTTGTATCTCGGGCAAATCGAGAGATTGATTGCGAACGGTGATTCCAGATGGGGCGAGGATAGCTTTGATATCGGCTATCTTATTAGCATTGCCAGTGATGAGGTTGATTTCAGTCGTCATGATGAGTTTCATATAAATGATGTTTTTCTGCAAAACTAATCTCTAAAAGTGACTTGAATGGCTGACGGGTATGATTCATCAAGCTAAGCGGCCTTATCTGACTCCGGTACCGGGCTTAGACCCACTGAGCATAGTACTCCACCAGCAATGATAAGAGCATTGGTAATAGAAAGCAATATATTGTTATTGCGCCTGGAGGAAATTGAGTAACAACTACAGACCGAGCAATTTGTATTGTAATAACCCTATTTAAGCCAAAGAACTTTGCAAACAGAAACATGATAAGTTGGAAAAAGCGAACGGAGGTAAGGAGGAAAGCTCAAACTGAAGCCTGCAAGTGAGTGTACATATGCTTCTGGTAGCCATTAACAAAATGAGTAACTGAATCATTGGTGTCCAAGTGGAGAAATAAAAACAACGAAACGAACGAGACATAGAACAATGGCCAATGGTGAAATCAAGGAAAAGAAGAATGCTTCCGACAACAGAAGCATTAAACATATCACATCGAAAGTCGAGCAGGCTTTGGAGCACCCTGAACAACCAACGACACTTTAGTAAGAACAGTACTTGCCAACTCGGCCAGCTTGTCCTTGATCCAAACGAGAACATCCCAGATCTTATCCCAAATCTGCCAAAGTTTGGCTCGAAGGAGATCCCAAACACGATCCCGAGGAATAAAGTATACCATGCCGTAAGCGGCAACCGCTGAGCCAACTCCAGCAGCGCCAACGGCTCCGAAACCACCTACTGTAGCATACCCAGCGGCCATATAGAGTCCGCAAGGGCCTTTGATCGCGATACCACCAGCACTCATCCAGAAGCCGCTGGTCATGCCAGCTGCGCCTGCACCAGCTGCGATGACTGTAGCCAGAAAGCTCTTCCACTTCTGGAACCACGCTTCTGTACCATCAGCGCAGCTACTAGATGAGTTTCTGGCATTTTCACTGACTTCTATGTCTCTCAACTCTTGGACTCTCTGCATGGCGTTGTATTTCTCATCTTGTGAAAGATCAGGAGATTCTCTGGGCTGCTGAAGGACTCGAAGGTCTTCCTGTGAACAGTCACTGAGGTCGAAGTTGCAGCCCTCCAGGTGGGTCAGCTCCTTGTTACTCTGCTGGAGCTGGGAAGGGCGAGCGTCCCACATGAAGGTTTTGAAACCACAGTACGTTGAGGAGGTTCCGATCCGAAGTTCATCTGGACGCCCGCCAGCTCCGCAAGGCCTAATGAACACTTTGTCGACAAAGCCTTCGATGTTGTATGTCAACTCGGCGACTGTAGAGCTCACAAGAAGATGCAAAGTCTTGAAGGCTTTCTTGGCGACGATGCTGTTGGTCATAGCGCTTCCGAGATGCTCTTGAAGTTGATCCTGGGTGGTGACTACGACGGATGATCCTGGAGTCTAGTAAGAAACATCATTCATCATATCATCGTGACAGTGGAATGGTTCTCTCTCAGGGGTGGGGTACAGGCAAAGTATTAGATACTGATAGTTGGGGAAATATCATAAACCGACTTACGAATTTTCTTCTTCTTGGCCTTATCATCGATAAGCTTTCTCATAGCCTTGCGCTGCTCTGGCGATACAAGAGCAAGGACGAGTGTGCTAGAGTTCCCCTCGGTGGCCTTTACATCCTGCCACAAAGCCGTGTTCTCTTGGTGGTAGATGTCTTGTTCAGAGACCTTGACAACGCTGTTGCTATACTTGGTTGCGGAATTGGAGGAGTGCTTGTGGGATGAGGATGAGGACGAGGAGGACTTTCCGTGCTTTCCTCGATGGGCAGAGGAACGGGACGAGTGAGAGGGCATGGTATAAGGGAAGGTTGGATGCTAAGTAATGGCTGATGAGTAGGCCTCTATGGAGATAAAAAGAAGAAAGAAGAAAGTCAGTTTTGACAGGTGGCAGACCTCGAATTTATAGAGGGATTGGACGACTTGTGTACCTCTCTGGTGTCAAGCCTGACTTTGACCTCGTAATCAACATGCATATTCTGTCTATTCCATTATTGGGTTTGAGTGATTGATATCATGAGCCTTTTGCACATGCAATATTCGGGTTGTTGAGGTCTTAATGCATGAGTGATGGCTGATGTTAAGCTTAGCATTGTTTGCCCCATACAAGCCATAACAGAACTACTTGGTCTTTCTGGGGTATCGCTATAAAAGTGCTACCAATAAGGTATGCCGACACCAAAAAGCTCAGCCAATCAACCATATTCGTCTCCACTGACCACTTAGTGAAGTCCAATGATGTTTCTGGCTCAGGCACCCTTGTTTATCGTAGAGGTTGGTCAGCTGGTCAAGCCATGCATTACCTCCACTCTTGTGTGACAATGTTACTTATGGCTGTGATCCGTACATCAAGGCGATGAGCCCCGTAATCCCATGGATAAGCTACCGTCTCTCATGTCCCTAGCCTTTGATTCCGAGCAATCTCACTAAGGACAGCCAAAGCCTTCAGTACAAACCGCCGAGAATAGGCAATATAAGCAAAAACGATTCGAAATGTCACATAATCATCCCGGAGAATCAGTGTATTCCCTAGAGCAATGGCGGGCTATACACCCGATGTTCCGCTATATATACATCGATCAAGGCTACAGCCTGAAAAAAGCGTTGATGGTACTAGAGGTGATCAACAATTTTAAAGCAACGTAAGTGACCTTTCCGACCCTAGCAGTTGAGAAAGGATGACTTATCACACAATTCTATAGCGAAGATGCTTTCAAAAACCAAATAAAGAGAAATTGGCGGGATTGCGCAAAGAACAACAGAGTGGCTCGTGGAAATCGAACAAGAGCAAGGAGCATTGCGGGAATGTTTCCTGACTTGCCAGACTATATAGCTGGCTTGGCTCTTGGTGCGGTTCCTCGGTCACTGTCCTTTAAACGCTTCCAAGACCATTTTCAGTTGCTTCTATCACTTGACAAATACATCAAAGGCTTCTTTGACTCCCGACCGTTACGACTAACGCAACAGAACAATGATATTGTACACGGTGTAAACGGTATAGAAAAGAAAGACGGTGAACACAAACCATCTATTGGTGGCAGATGGCGCCGTGCTTTGAGCCTTTGTCAAGAGATTTCAATCATTCCCCAAAAGAAGAAAGATATCATTGATTTCGACAGTTTTCCAACTGAAATCAATAATAATAAAGCGATGAAGCAGGAGGGCATCAAGAAAATGAAGGAGATAGCTACAGGCATCCTCAAGACCATGCTTTTCACCAAGCTTGAGGTGGATGAGAAGGAATCTACTCCCAATGACTTGCCTGCGCTCTGGAGCATTTGTCGCGTCTTAGGAGGGCTGTCGTTTCAGCTCGGCTATTCAAAAGATTCAGAGAACGAATTGATGAGGCTCTTTCTTGAGGCCTTGCAGGAATCCTTCGCTCAGATCACTAAGGGTTCCAATATCGAAATGGGTCGGGTTTTGGAACGTCTCCGGAACATCCCATCAAAGGATCTCAAAGACGCTGCCCGTATAGGCTGTCTCTGTTCAGCTAGAGCCCTTTCAAGCAGGCTTGAGCCCCACGACCCAGTCGTTCTAGAAGCGTGGACAGACTACTACCAGCACTATGACAAAAGCGCTTTAAGGAAAAACGTGTTCCTTAATCACTATGAGAGAGCCTACGGAGAAGCCAAAGCAAAGCATCAGAACATGAAACGCAAAGCGGATGCTGAAAGAGCGCTGCTAGTCCTCATCAACTACTGCTACGTTGCCCACTACATCTGTCACGATAGGGCTTTGGCATATCGTCTATCGTCTGAACTTTGGGATCTAACTGGCGCTGCACTTTCTGGGGGAAAGCCACCTAAAGCCTGGTCCGTTGAGGTCCAAGGAATGGCTGAGGCAGCCAAGATACAAGCTTTAGTTTGCTATATAAAGCACGAGGACAAGCTTAAGAGCCGCGAAGACCTCAAGGTAAACAAAATCCACAGATACAATCTTGTCAGCAGACAGTCTCGACGAAAGTACCGCAGGGCAGTTCTTCAAGACCGTCAAATGAACCAGGTGCCAGGATATCTACCGCCATATGACCTAGAGACCCAGGCTCAGGTTGGTTTACAGGAATTGGTCTGCAAATTGATGTTGAGTCCCAAGCTAGATTTACAGCTTCTCGCAACCCAGCTTCAAGACTTACTCGCGACTTTGTTGGATAACAAGACGCAGACAATGGAGAACTTGAGGTTGGCTGTCTGGAAGTTACACAACAGCAACGATGCAGACTGTCAATTGCTGGCAGCGGGGCTATACGATCAGCTTGCTTCTATTACAAGTGCCTGTAGCCAAGATGTTAATAGTGTTCTTCAGTCCGTGAAGTCACTGTTTAAGAGAAGCAACGATTCACCGCTCACTAAGATCGAACTATCTGATCTGAAGAGGTTCTTGGAGAAGGAGACTAAGACAAGAAGGAGTCAGGGCGAAGACTTCCGCGACTCAGCCAAGGATCTAAGACGATTGGTTGTGGTGTTTGATTCTTGCGTCGACCTTGATCAGTTCGTTTCATACTAGTAGTATTATTTTTTAGCAGGCTGCAAACTATCAAGTTCCATTGATTCTTATCTAGCTTCTGACGAAACAGATAATTGTTGTATTGTAAGAACTTTTGGTATCGAGAAATTCCTAACCCTCCAACTCATGCCTCTCTGTCTGTTTATTCTCCAAGATAGGGGATGAAGCTGCTGGTAGCTCTGTAGGACCCTGGTTACTTTCCAACTCTTGCAAACCATTGTGCTTTGAACTCTCAGCTGGAAGTTCCGACTTACCCCATTGCTTCGTGGTATTTCCGCCGCCGGTTTGTTGAACTTCGTTACTGGCATTTCTCTTCCGACGACGTATCCATAACCAAATACCGACAACAGCCACTATGGCAGCAACTCCACCGACTACACCACCCGCGATAGCCCCAACCGGTGTTGATGATGAGTCGTTAGGAGACGAATTAAATTTGGGGCCGTCGCTTGACTTTGGTGTTGTCGTTGACATTGAAGCTATTTCAGTTAGCAAGAACATCGTCAGCATATAACATAGAGTGAAAGCTTACCAAACAGCCTTGCTACTTCCCTGTTGTCCCACTCAACCTCTTCCCTGATATTAATCAGTAAGCACAATATCAAGTACACTAGCACACTTACCCGCTCTGGTACCAATCTTTCACAACCTTAGGCGATTCGTAATCCTCAGCTTCCGCATCGTACTCACTAGACCAAGTCAAACTCGGCAAGTCGAGAATGCCGATTCCCTGGGTCCAAGGATCCTTGTCTTTCCAACCTTCGTTTTTACCCCAGTTATTCCCCCCTATGCTTAGCATCTGACGCTTTCCAACAAGAGCACATCCATGCATTCCCCGCTTTGGACCATCGACTTCTGCCTTGAACCACTTGAAGGCAGGAAGCGACAAGACCCAAACATCGCCAAAGGCCTTTGTCTTGTCGTTCCACGTGTTCCAGCCTCCGTAGATGTATCTAGATCATGTCAGCTAAAACCAGTATTGGAAGCAGCTTTGACAGCGTACATATCGTATGTATTGTTTGGCCCCTGTACTCCGACAGAACAAAAGTCAACTCTAGGGTCTGGAGAGACACCTGGTGTTTGCTGGTAGTACCACTCTTTAGAGCTGGGGTCGTATATAGTGATATTGGTGAAGGATACTGGCTCTGACACGTTTCTGAAAGCGGGCATCTTGACCTTTGCGCCACCCATAAATACCAACAATCCCGATGAACCGATGGAAGGTATACAGGTAGCCCTCCCTGACCAAGTGGCGTAGTCCAGTGCTTTTGTGGACTCGTTTGTCCACTTTTGGGTCGTCATGCTGTAAGTCAGCAGCCCGTCAAGTGGCCGTTCAACATAACTGCCGTCAGTGAACCTCTCATCAGTCCTACGCTCGCCATAGCCACCGAGATGGTACCCGACACCGTGGCAAGTGGTGTAAGCTCCTCTCACAGATCGATACAAAGAGCTAAACAATGTGTCGTCATCAGGATCATGAATTGACCAACTTCCCTTGCCATCGTCAGCCTCGAAGGCATATAAATGGTGGTCTCCAGCCGATGAGGTATTCTTGTAAGATCCTTGACCGCCCCATGAATAGATCATTGACCGTTCCTCATCAACCCAAAGAGCTGGTTGTTTCAGATATGGCGATGGTCCTTTCTCACTCTCTGTGAAGGCGACTGTATCGTTTGTCCAAGATTCATCCAGCGGTATCGAGAGGGTAAGGCTAACTACTCGGTGTTAGTACTACGCGCGGTATTGATCAAGGCGTTGCTTTACCGGCTGTTGAACGCGAGTCGTCGAGGTCGGAACTAACCTCTCCGCCGTCGATGTAAAGATAGTCATCAAGGACAGCAACTTGGCATTTGTGTTAGTCACTGAGAGGGTTATTCAAGATATTTGCTAACCGGACAGTAGCGATCGTCGAATGAAGTCATCATTGGCTGGTAATTGTGCTGATCCCAGAGAGCTCTGTCGTGTTTCGAGTTCTGCCGCACAGCACGGCAAAATGAGACAGAAGACAACTACCAGTCTGCCAATAGACCACCTCATTGTGATCAGATGCATAGGGCTGAATCGTCACTCGTTCGAGACATGTACAAATTTGCAACTCATTTGCGAAGAGGAAGGTCCTGTCAGAAGGAAGGATAAAATTAGAAGTTAGTCAGTGTGTTGAAATGGAGTGCGAGACGACTGTTGGTACGAGGGGAAATTAAAGGATGCTATTTGGGGGCCGTTTTTTGCGCCAGGTTTCTGTTGAACAGCTCAGACCATTTTGGCAAAACACTACCCACCATGTTACATTTCACATGCGGGTGAGTCTTTTAATGATGAATTGCTCCGGAAATTGCGAAAACCGTTTAAATTCTAAAGAGAATTCCTCCGTATCTCATTGATAGTCTTTGTAATCTTATAAACAGGAATAGGACGGCGATCGAGAGTTGCTCTCGTATATTTGTCTAAACTGGGGGCGACGGGCCATATCCGAGCTTAACCGCCGGCTCGACGTTTCAATCCTGGGACAGCTGGCCAATCTGCACACTGCTTTCGCTGCATGGTAAGCACTAATATCTTGGCTTGGAATCTTGAATTAAGCATATTCACACTCAAGTGACATCATGAACAGAATATAGAGTGACATTCTTGAGCGCTGCGGCCTGCTTCTTGGAGCCTGCCAGAAACGGTAATAAGTTGATCAGTTCCCCGCGCATCGAGATAGAGTGACTTTAAGCCCGCGCTACTTCATGGATTTCCCCGTAATATAAGCATTCCCTCGCGTCTTGATCGCCGAAAAGCACAAATGCCCTCGGAAATAAAAACAAAAGATATTGTCGGTTCGCAGATTCCCCCTACAAATACCTTTCCTGGCGACGTTCCTCAACTTCAAGATCATGGCGTGGGAGCAATCAGAGCCGTTTGAGCACAGGCAGCAGAACAGACTCCGAATGCGCTGTTGCAAGCTGCAATCGTAGCTGGGGCCGTCGCTCCAGCGGTAGCTCCCCAGGTCGCGCCGCCAGCAGCATAGCAAGCCATCGCGACAGAGGCGCATCCCGCCTGACAGACCCCGTACGCGATCGGGCCTGCGACCGCGGCTGTCGAAAAAGAGCCGACAGCAACAAAGAGATGGAGGGGCTTCATTTTGAAGATCGCTGTTATCGCGCGTGTACGTCGTAGTGCTTGATATTCCGTGCTGTTGGAGCCAAGGTGCTCTCGTCTTCTTTTTGTTCGTGTAAGATGATCAACTTTAGAAGTTTTAGATTTCTGAAAGCTTTGAAACGTTGTCAACCATCATTTCTAGTGATTTTATCTTGAGGCGGGGTGAGTGGTCGGCCTCCCGCATAAGATCACGTCATATAACAGACCAGGCTGACACTGTCATCAGCTGCAGCCTCACTCAATTTCCTGTTAATTGAGGCCACGTACGGTGCACTGATAAGCAATTCACTTCGATAAGACAGGAGGTGGGCTTATTTCTGATTGGATATGCTGAATTGCTAAAGCTAAGGTTCTCTATCTTATGCTGCAAAGTCACGGTGTAGGCGCCAACAAAGCGACCTTCGGAAAGACCACGAGCAGTCCACAAATACATTACTGCAGGCGATGATAGTCGGAGGAGCGTTTGAGCCGGTGCTGGTTCCCCAAGTTACACCGGCCGCTGCATAACAAGCCATGACAATGGTAGAGCAGCTGACCTGACAGCTCGCATACGCCACCAACCCAGCAGATGCACTAGCGAAAAACAAGACGACGACGGCGACATCAAGTGCGGGCCCCATCGATACGATGAGCATAGTGATTAGATACCAGATTTAAAACGCTCGGGCGTCTATGAAATATCTGCAAGTCTAACGTTGAGCGTTTGGTCATGATAGGTTATGAACTCTGCGGTATGGATATGGGGAGAGTCTAGGGTTGGATGATTCGCTTTTTGATGGGAAAATGAGAAGGCTTCCAACTCAAATTCAGGGCCTGGGATTATATCCCCGGTGCTCTTCTACATAGTAAAGATTGTGATGGGGTTAGTCGTCAATGGTTGGCCTCCCTCTCTGAAACGCGTCATACATGGTTAGGATTGACTAGGCCGGCCACTAGCAAATTGCGAGGGGCGAGGAACATCACTAGATCGTACAGTGTGCAAAGTCTCTCATTTGAGCCATTCGCAATTTCATCAGTTTCGTTACGCTACCAAAAGCCGACTCTGGCATGTCATGTTCGAGCTGATGCAGATCTTATGGGGATCCTGCAGGCGTGAGTGGCTTTCTACCATAGACAAAGTAGCTAGTCATAGAGTCAGCACTACATCATCGAGTCAGTCTGAACGGACACTTACATAGGCCAATACGCATGAATCCTGGGGTTCTGTAAATCCTTTCTCACATGCGCACAAAACACCCTCGTCTCCTCAGTCGACCACCCAAGCCCTCTCGTAAAATACGCCAACGAGAGCCCATCCAATCCACCAGCAATATTCGCACAAGCCCACGCCCCCAACTCCTTGAACTTCTTATCTCTCGGCCACGGATTCGTCGGCCACTTCTGCTGCACCTCGACGATATCAACAAACCCAGCAGCAGTGAGGTAGTTCTTATACTCTGTTGTTGGAAACACGGGACGGCCGAGGTTCTGACCAGCTTCGAAGCAGGATCTGCACCACCTGGAAAGGTAGCTTTCTGGGTGGAGGGTCCCGTCGTCGGAGCGCGCGGGGAGGGACATGTCTTGGAGTTCGAGATAGCCGCCAGGCTCGAGGTTGTCGAAAGCGACTTTGATGATTTGGGGGAAGTCGGTGAAGCAGCCGAGCATCATACGGGCAAAGATGAAATCGAATTTCTGAGTCCAAGTCCATTCTTTTTCGAGGTCGTCTATTTCAAAGCTGACATTGGGTGGAACTCTGGAACGGGATGTCAGTATTTTATAACGCGGTAGAATGCCAGAGGCTTTGCGTACAGAGCCGGTTGAATTGGGCTCAGGTCAACGCCGATGACCTATAAAGTCAGTAAGATCAAGCTACGCGACAACGGTTGAGTTACCTCTGCTTGAGGGTTTGCATCAGCTAGACACATATTAGTGCTCAATGTCACTACATGCATTGCAAGATCTTACCGTAGTCAATCGCCCATGAGCCAGTCCCAGTTCCCATATCAAGAACAAGTCTCGCGCCTTTAGCTTTGGGACATACAGCGAGGTCTCCGTCGAGCGTTCGAACATAAAGCTCATGTTGTAAGTCTAGATATGTCAGCGTTGCCCTATCATTGTGAGTCACGACATACCTAGTCTTTCATTCTCTTCCTTTAATACATAATACAGTTAGTACCATTCATTATGCAAAGTGCCCGATCCGGTATCGAGTCTGTTGATCAAACCTACTTCGTCATTCGGCAGGACATATTCTACGACTTGTCAATTTTTTGCTTCCAACCGGCACGAGATTATCTTACTCCCACTACTCAAAGCATGGTAACTTCGACCGTTCTCTTGTCGGTATGCCAAAATACTCGATGAGATTGAAACAACCGATGGCTCTACTTCCTACACATGATAAGATACGTCATTTTGAGGCTCCGTCAAAGCGTAAAGTGACCCATGACAAGCGCGAGTCAATGAAACATACCTCGCCAATCGAGGAATCGGCATCGTCGTCGTCACCTGCAGCCTATGCACGTGTCAAATCAGACCCGCTCATGCATGAAAATAGAGGGGCAGGAATAGGTATCTCACGATAGCATCTTGGATTTGGATGATAGGCTCTGGGGGCGGAGTGCCCCCCTCGTGCTGGGACTCTTGAAGTGCCATCGTCGATGGGGCCAGAGTGTGATTGAGCTGTGGATCACGGAGGATTGATTGAAAGGAACGCCCCCTCTTTCTTATTTTTTTGTGCCGGGCCGTTCCTTGTGTAGCGTGATGGGCTTTTCTGGATCGGAACGTGGCGTTACTGATGTTCCGCCAACTCATTGGGACGGGGATGACTTCCGAGATGCGCCATCGATATGCAGAATCATATCATTTAGGGGTCTTGGTCCGCTGTTGGTGATACAGCTCCACTAACTATTTTCCGTACTGGAACAGAACAAGTTTGTTAGAGGGGCTGTACTGCCTGATATGAGTGGTTTTTATCAACGTCAAGCTCGGTAGCGTTCATGCGCCTTCTAATCAACATGATCTGATTGGACAAAGTCCGTTGAGGCCCTGCGCCGTTACAGGGTATCTTGATCTCCAACGGCGTCGTCGGCTGATTAGATTAGTCTGATTAGTCAATTGCTCCTGGACGAAATAGCTTCTCTTCCCTCGCCCGCTCATCACGGTTCGAGGCACTGCTCAGACACCATTCAAGATGAGCCCTGAAGGCGATACCTCCGCAGGCTTTCTGCGCGATGTCTGGCAAGGCGTTGCCGACCATCCTCAGGCCGTCATTGCTACAGCGGCTCTTGGGCTAGTGGTTCTCTTCGTAGCTGACACGTTGCGCACTTGGTACCGGCTATCACATGTTCCTGGTCCATTTTGGGCGGGGTTCTCCAAAGCTTGGATGGTGAGACAATCCTTCAAGGGAACTCAACCTTATGCGATTCAACAAGCCAATGAGAAATATGGTATGACCTTGACTTCGCTCTTAACAAGAGTAGCTAACCCTATTTCTAGGATCTCTCGTGCGCATTGGGCCAAATGAGCTGGCTACGGATGATCCCAAGCTGCTCAAGCGCATGATGTCAAGTCGCTCTGCCTATACAAGAGGGCCCTGTAAGCTCTTCCTATCTTCAGTTGATGGTGTATGTGATTATGGATTGACTGTTGAGGACAGGGTACAATGCTCTTCGTTTCGAGCCTGGAAAGGATAACCTCTTCTCCATGAGGGATGATGACGCCCATGCAAAGCTGCGCAACAAGATGGCCGCTGGTGTAAGTCTTCTACTAGACCAACTACCGTGATATGAAGCTCAACTCTTGACCCAGTACTCTGGCAAAGAAAACGAGTCTCTCGAGCGCACCATTGATGAGCATATCGCCAAACTCATCAACCTCCTGGAAACAAAGTATCTCTCAACGAATCAAGACTACCGCCCGGTGGACTTTGCGCAAAAGATCCAATTCTTCACTCTAGATGTCATCAGCGACCTCGCCTTCGGCCAGCCATTCGGATACATCGAGCAAGATGACGACGTCTTTGACTTTATTAAGATCACAAAATCTTACTTTCCAGTAACTTTGTTCATTGCAAATATCCCATCGTTGGTGTCCTTACTGCATTCGCGACTGTTCAGTGGTGCTTTGCCGAAGGAGAGTGATAAACTTGGCTTTGGTGCTTTCATCGGGTGAGTCTTGTCGGCGTCAAAAGTCTGTTGGAAACTGACAATTTCAGTGTCGCAAACAAGAAAGTCGCGGAACGATTTGCGCCAGGTGCCGAGTCGCGTCCAGATATGCTCGGCTCATTCATTCGTCACGGTCTGACACAGGAAGAAGCGTCACGAGAGTCCTTGCTCAATGTCGTCGCTGGAAGTGACACCTCAGCAACTACCATCCGCCTCATCATGCTAAGTCTCCTAAGCAATCCCATGATGTACCTCAAACTTCAAAACGAACTCGACAACGCAATCAAGGCTGGAAGTATCTCATCACCTATCACCGACGCTGAAGCCAGAAAGCTCCCCTATCTCCAGGCCGTTATCCAAGAAGGTCTCAGGATCAAAGCTCCAGCAGCTGGGCCACTGTTTAAGCAGGTTCCACCACAAGGCGATGAGATTGATGGAAAGTTTATCCCCGGAGGTACACAGATCGGGCAATCGCCATTTGCTGTTTATCATTCCAAGGAGACTTTTGGTCAAGATGCGAGTCTCTTCTCGCCTGAACGATGGATCAATGCGGATCCTGCAAAATATGAAGCTATGGCTGAAGTTGTCAGTCTTGTATTCTCGACCGGAAAGTATCAGTGTCTGGGTAAGCCGGTTGCGTTTATTGAGCTGAACAAGATCTTTGTTGAGGTGAGTTTTGACTGCGTGTTGAGGAGGCTTGAGACTAATTACGCCTGACAGCTGTTGCGACGATTTGACTTTTGTATGACACGTCCTGAGAGACCTCTTCATATCATGAATGCTGTAAGTGGTCTGCTCGAATTTGACATTATGGCTACTGACTGGTGACGTAGGGAATTTGGCTAATTGAAGACTTCCCTGTTCGCATTACACAACGGGAGGCTTGAGTCCGCCAACCTGCGTATCTATCATTCAGAACAACATAGCTTCAAAATTGATCATCAACCTGCTTAGAATGGATAAGAGTGTTGATCCATTATACCGTCTGTATCTGTGTAAAGCCAGCATAGTTTACAGTTGTGTGGTGCAGATTACGATCACCAAGTTGTTTACCCCGAGATGTTTCTAGTCTCATCAATCTTCGCTTGAACGGAACCATGATTGGCTCGAGTTCTTAGCGGTCTAGATTGTTGTGGAGGATCCATCGATGAAATTTAACGTGAAGGCTAGTACCTAGGCTATTGAAGCAGCTGAGGCAGATCGTCAAGAGCGTCAAGCCTCACTGAGCTAGTTGTTACGTGGGCGAATTAACCCCTGACAGAGTGTGAATAAAAACAACGAATCCGCCTTTCGCAAATGCATGATCGCTTTTGCTCTCTAATCTCTCTCTTAATCCTTCAATCCAACTCTTGTCGCTCCTTATTGTAACAAAAATGCGGTTACGCAACCTTTTTGCGGTCTGTCTTGCGACTGATGTCGCATTGGCTAGCGTTTGCAAACCTCGACCTTCTGCCAGCTCTAGTGTGTTTCCCTCTTGGAAATATGTTCGTGGATCTTTTCTAATAGCGAATAGGCGTTATGTCTGCCGAGAGTGCAACTTCGGCCATTTCTGCTACCGCTCCAACGACGACTGTCCAAGCTGAATCAACCACTGCTACCTCTACCGATCTGTCGACTGCTCTCACGTCTACTGTTGATGACGAGACTACAGCGGAGGCTACAGAGACGGCTACTACCATCGAAACATCCGTGACTGTCGGTTTATCGACTACTGCCATTGAGACAACAGGCACTACAGAGACCACCACTACAGATACTACAACCACGGATGCTGTAGCCACTGATGAAACCACAACAACTGCTATGGCTACGCCTGCTGAGACAACTACAGCCGATGCCACCACCACAACCGCAGACAACTTCGACTCAATCCCGACGTTCAACGTCCTCGCTATCGGCGCGCAAGTCGATGGCCAAAAACTCAGCGGCGAGGTAGAACCAGGCTACGACATTGGATGGAACCTCCCAGGCGCACCGCAGATCCTCGCATTCTCCATCGAACCCGACACATACCAAGTTAGAGAAATCGGCGGAAACTATCTGTGTGTCCGATACGCCGACGGAGACATCCACTTTCTCACGCTCTGTGATCCCGGCACGGAGACCAACTTCATGGGCGGTATTGCTAGGGTTACATGTGAGCAGACTCGCGATCGAAGGCTGGAATGTTCGGCTCCTGCTGGGCAGTGCATGGACGATCCTCTTACTGGTATTCCGATTTGCTCGGCCATGCCTGGGACGTTCACGGCATTTTATACGTATTCTGGTGAGACGACAGGAGTTAGGCTTACTATGGGACGGGAGGACATTGCCCCTACTACTGATACGCAGTCTGTTGACCTTGGGATTGAACCTGCTTCTGATGATACATAGGTAGCTACCGAGGGCTAGAACAACATTCCTTCTCCATTCTCTGTGGTCATACAAGCTCTCAGCCACAAATAACTCACCTATCATCTTCTCATTTCTTCTCATTTTACATATACTTTCCAACTCCTCCGTACATCATATTTGATGACACAGTAATTGAGTTAATTTTATGGTTATCCTAGCTTTGAAATCTTAGCCCAAGAACTTTTAGATCGTTCATCTTAGTATAGCGCTATTGAGCCTTAACTATCCCTGCGGCGTTTTGTTAGTTTCTGATCTATTGCATTAGCCACGTCTCGAACGTCAATAGCGCTAAGCCCTCACCTAACAGCGCCATAAGTGGCAAATGAGCAGCTGCAGTAGCTCATCGATCAGCGTTTTCAGAAACCTTTTCAATTATTATTTCTTCTCTGCTCTGATACCAGTCTTTATCCAACTTCCAACACTCACTCATCATTACGATATGCGTTTTTGTCTTGTTTGGTTAGTCGCGCTTGACGCAAATGCTGTAGTGGCGAGTGTTTGCAAGCCTCGGTCGAGGGACACGAGTAAGTCACTACCAATAGAGAGTCGCATGGTCAGAAATCTCATTTAGCTATTAGGCATCGCGTCGGTGGAATCTCGCACAGTCATGATCTCTTCCGAGACTCACACCGTCGAGACTACCCACACAGCTACGCTTGATGTCTCTACTCGCGGAGCCACGTCTACCGTGGATGATAGTACGACAGCGTGTACAACTGAAGTCTATACACCCACGTCAGGAATACCATCTTCCCCGACTACAGTAACTACCGATGCCACCGAGATGAGCACCACGGCCGACACCACGACAGCTGAATCAACTACAACTTCAGACCCAACTTCAAGCGTAACAGCACCCGAGCCTTTCGAGACGTTCGACATTCTTGCTGTTGGCGGCGGCTCCATTGATGGGCAATACATTAGGGGCGTGGCAAATGAGGGCTCGATGATGGGATGGGATCTCCCAGACAGCGGAATAGGCTACATGCCTCCATTTGTCATTGAGCCGGGCACAGACTATGTCAGAGCGACGCGCAACAATCTTTACCTATGCATTGGATACGGAGACGGCAGCGAGCCCAATTATGTCGCGACATGCGACCTTGATACCAACGGTGGCCCTACCACCGGGTTCCTCACATGTGAGCAGACCACTCATCGAAAGCTCAAGTGTTCTGTGCCAGGGGTTCAGTGCGTCTTCGGGCCGGAAACGGTCTGCACGCCCATTGGTAGAGACTTTGATCGGTTTTACACTTATTCTGGGAGATCGGATGGACTCTGGCTTGCTATTGATTCGAGCAGCAACCCTCCTACTGATAGTGTCTATCAGCCCATTGAGCTTGGCATTACACCAAATCAGTCCAAGTAGGGGCTCTAGTAAAATGTTGGGGGTATTAATGCAGTATAGACGGGGAAGCCTGTTACTACGTTTTGGACTAGGGTAAAGTGGTTAATAACTGTGTGTTTATATGAACTCAGAAATAGTATCAATAACTTTTGTGGCTTCTATCTACTTGAATCAGGTTTATGAGTAGCCAGCTCACTCCCAAAATCACTCCCTTTGACTGAATCTGCAATCATGCAGCGCTCGTCACTATCCCGACTTGGTTCTGTTTGTGGCCCACCAACAGAAATAATTTGTTCAGATCTAGATGCGTCGCTCTTCCAAATACCGGGACGAGGGCTTCGAGCAGCTATATCTGACAAGTTGTAGCCCTTTGCAGGACCACCTGGCCCTGTATAGTACAAGGAGCTCTTTTTGGTTGATCCAAAAATGCGAGGGAAGAGCTTACCCATGGGCTGTCGTAGCACCGGCAAACAAGCGGCAATGATACCCAGGTTGGCTTCGATAAGAGTCCATACGCCGCGATCGATGAAGTTCCATGTCATGTCTTTCTTATTCCTGAGAGAATTGGAGACCGAAGTTACTCGGAGGATCGATGTGATGGTAACACTACGACATTGGTTAGTTCTTGTCTGGAGATATTGGTATTTGTACGTACAATCCACCAAGAAGAAAGATGCAGCAGAGCAGCAGTTTCTCCCGTCTACTGGTCTGAAGCCGCATGATGGGCATGATCGGAAGAGCCAAGACCATAACGTCAGTCAAGATGTTGAGGACAGCGTAAGCAACCCAAAACTTGTTCGAGTCGATGCACTTGGCATCAACAGATTTATCCCATGCGCCTTTGATAGGGACGCATTGCCAAATTGTCGCCGCGATACCACCAATACTGTAACCAACCACAACACCCATTACAACAAAGGACCAAACACGGAACGACTTTGTGACAAATAATCGGAGATATAGTAGGATCGCTGCGACTTTATTGAGGCAGACAGTTGCTTTGTACGGTGTCTGGGCGATGAAGAACATCTTCAATGCCATTCGAAGATCGGGCTTTTCGAGGTCCTCTTTGTGCATTCCGTAGCCATGGTGTATCGCAAGTTGTATATACGTTGACAGAAGAACAGATGATATCTTGAGTAATTAGCTGCGGTGCCGTTGGGAGAACCGACCAACTTACTAGAGAAACAACAATGGCAACATCGTCTGATCCAAGCTTGTGTATCGAGTACCGCGCGAGACATCTCGCAATGACAAACAGACCTGGTGAGATGATCATCACTAAGGATGTGATGTATAACTTCCAGCCATGATTGTCGACGCCATCGGCGGGAAATCCCATACCTCTGTCAATCATTTTGGTGGCTGCATCCTACACGGACGGGCTAGAGGGGCCAAGGAGGACCCCCAGTATATAAAGTTGCGCAGAAATCGGTTCCAACAGCGCGGCGCAGCCAATGGTGCAATAGACCTATGTCACTCGGCACATCATGATATGATGGAGACCGGTACTACTACAAGCAGTACCGGCCATCGTATGTTGGTTCCAAAGTCCCAAAGACATACTTTCGGAGGCGACGGAAGTGTTACCACATTGCCGGCTCAATAGAGTGAGTAGGTATCGAATGACGACAGGGCCAGCGAAGGATGCGTAGCGACCAGCCTGTCTTGGTATTGAGGGAATAGAATCAACCTCCGAAGAAGAAAGGATGAACGGTCCTTTTGCCTGCGATCCGGGGTGAACCAACCAGTTGGTGGTGTCATTTCATGCAGGGGTGAGGCGCGGCGAACTGTTCCCCGGAGGTTGGGTAACTCAGACTGGTCACGAACCATTGAGGGAGCGAAAACACAGAGATACGAGTGAAAACTGCAATCATTATGCTCCCACAGTCAATTGGAAAGAAATAAGATTCTAAGAATTGGTTTGTAGCTTCATTCTTCGTCCATTGTTTGCCGGCCGTGCCCCTGTCAAACCGTTGATCCGGAAAGGTCGGCCGCTAAGTTCATCCTGACCTGGTCACATCCTTTGTGGATTCCTATTCAGGGCACTTCTCCGATGCGCGTCTCAGTGGTTAAATAAAGTTCCCAAATCTCCCCATCCTAACTTGAGACAGTGACTTTTGCCTTCTGTCACCCCTGCGCCACTGCACCTCCAACATGTACGCGGTCAATTGGACTTTTGCATTCGCCCTTTGGGCAGGTCTGGCTGCTGCAACACCGAAATGCAACCCATCCAAGTATATGACTGTCGAGACGGCCAATGGACCGATCACTGGCCATGTCGCGGATAATTCACCGTGTGTCGTTGAGTATCTGGGTATTCCGTATGCGAAACCGCCGGTGGACAAGTTGAGGTTTGCGGCTCCTCAGCGCATCACGTCTTACACCAAAAAGCCTTTCAAAGCGGAGAGCTTTGGATATGATTGTCCACTGACGGCCAGTAAGAAGGTGGATTATCCTGATATGACACCCCAAGCCCAGCGGATCATCTCATACTTTGCCAGCGCAGCCGGAACTCCCCAGAGTGAGGATTGTTTGACACTCAACATCTGGTCCAAGGCCACGCCCAACTCTGCCCGAGCAAACAAGCCCGTGCTGGTCTTTTTCTATGGTGGACGTAAGTTGCTAGTGTTGTGTATCAAGACTGAGACTGATCTGGTAATATAGGCTTTTCTATCGGCAACACAGACAGTCCTTTCTACAATGGCAAATACTTTGCTGACGCAGAAGACATTGTCGTCATCACCGTCAACTACCGTATCAACATCTTTGGCTTCCCCGGTGCACCCGGTGAGACTCAGAACTTGGGTCTACGCGATCAACGAGCCGCTGTCGAGTGGGTTCGCGACAACATCTGGAGATTCGGCGGCAACCCCTCCAAGATCACCATCGCTGGCCAATCTTCCGGTGGCGTAGCTGTTGACTACTGGACATATGCCTACAAGAAGGACCCAATCGTCAATGGGATCATCGCTCCCTCTGGAAATGCTTTTAGTTTCCCTGGCAACTCCGTTGCAGTCCAAGAGAAAAACTGGGCTTCGGTTGTGTCAGCTGTAGGATGCAATACTACCAGTGACGTGATGTCTTGCATGCGCAAGGCCGACTGGGAGGATATCAAGAAAGCTGCTGCTGGTATCAGGCCTGCTGCGAGCTCTAGCGTACTCCGGTCCATCCCTCCGTTCTGGCCCAAGCCAGACAACGAGGTTGTTTTCACCGACTACGTCAGCCGAACCAAGAGCGGAAACTTTGTCAAAGTCCCCATTCTGTTTGGCAATAACAACAACGAAGACGGATACTATCGTATTCCCGCCTACGGAAATGGTGTTGTTCCCACCGACGCCCAAGTCAAGTCATTCCTTCTCGAATCCTTCACCTGTCCGGTATCCTACCAAGCCAAGGCGCGACGAGATCACAGTGTCCCGTCATGGGCGTACCGATATCTTGCAGACTGGGATAATACGAGATTGTTCCCTACAAGTGGCGCGTACCATGGAGTTGATCTACACATGATCTTTGGCGCATCTGGCGATGTTAGCGGTATTGAGCCATCGGCCGACCAGAAGAAGCTCACCAAGATCATGCAGCATGCTTGGTTCTCTTTTAGCGATGATCCTTGGTCTGGTTTGAGTAAGCTTGGCTGGCCTAAATTTGACCCCAGCCGTAAGACCTTGATTGAGCTAGGTAAGGGCACGAAGCCTCGTGTCGACTTTGTGAAGCCTTCTGTCTATGACGCTCCTTGCTCAACAGTCACGATGGGGGCGCTTTCAACTTCTACGTAGGATATAATATTTTTCGCATACGCCTTTGGTAACTCAAAGAGTTTTCAATCTTATACCAACAATAGCATTTTAAAGTCCGTCGCTCTCCATTGGTAGTTGCGTCGCTAGAGGTTTCTTCGTGATATGTCCACATCCCAACAGAGACCTCCAAAAACATTACATCGTCAAAACAACATTGCCCTCATATGAAATGGCGTTATTGAGGGATCGAACTCTAGGATTATGGAATCATTCTTGCAGTCAAATGGTCCCTTATCGCGGACCTTAATTCGCCATCACAAGACACTGACTGGGTGGGCAGACACGCTTCTGTCCTTTACTTTAGCGCCTCGGATAAAGCGACAGGCCATGTCGCATCTCATGTAAGAAGCAAGATTGGTGCCCACGAAAATCAGGTCGCATTCAACAAAACTGTTCAGAAGCAGTAGGCAATACAGCAGATACCTGGTGAAGGACAGAGACAGTGGCAGACAGGCTTGGGACATGTCTCAGTCTGATGTCCGTGAGAAAACGGAAGGATAGGACTATCAGAGAGTGCTATCACATTCCTAACAGCGCGTCGTAGCATGCTAAACAATTTAAGCTTAATTTACACTTTTTATGGTAAAACATGCATAAGGTATCTCTAGTTCGGCAGTCTAGACAAGTCTGGGGCTTGACGTGAGGAGTGTCGGGACTTGGTGCTCCGATAGAGCATCTCACTGTGATTCGTTCCCCTCACCACCACCATGTAAACTTCAGCCAGCCACGGACGGCATATGAAGTGCCTTTGCCCGGATTAGGGAGTCATGCACCACTAACGCTCAGCCGCAAGCCTCTTCATGCAAGAGTGTACACAATTTTCACAGATGCTTGTCTCAATTGACCACCCACTCGAGAGCAAGAAAACTCGCCATGTGAGATCAAGGTGCCAGAATTATCCAATCAAAGACTCACTAAGTCTGTACTCAATTTTACTACATTGGCCAAAGTATTTCCATCACTTGGGATAGTGTGAAAGTGGTCTTAGGTTTCCTTACGCCCTTATGCCGCCTTCTTCGCGAGTTGGAGGCTTGGCGACGCTACAGTCTCGGGCAGTCGACATAGCAATGCACCGACTATGTGATGCTAGTAGGGCTGAGAAGGTTGTCGGCTGATCGATTCTAGCTTCCAGCCGCACATCCAGATATGCTCCCTAGAGAGTCATAAGCCTGCTGCCGTTGAGACAGGGTGCCAGAATGGAATGGTCTAAAGATCTACTGAAGTATACTAAGCTCGCTTGGGTCTTTTCGTCACTTGGGGTAAAGGTTTTAAAGTTTTGTACTTCCCCTTGCTGGGACATATTTTTTGTCTCACTTAAGAGCGGGGGCATCCGTTTTCTGAAGGAGAGACGCCGGTAGCGCTACCACTACCTATCATAATCGCTATAAGATGAGGCCTCTTTCGTCCTGTGCCTAATCACATCACTCTTAACAGCAACACTTATATCTCAAAGATTCATCACACAATCCCCTACTCTCAACCCATTCACCATGTCTGGTCCTACCATCAACGGAAATGCGTTCTCCGTCTCATCCCTCCCGGACGGCCCTGAGCAGTCCGGCGGGGACGAGATGAGACTCAACCATCTCCCCGAGAACACTAATTACATCGTTCTCGAGACCCAAGACCCTCTTCAGAGGCCCGAGAAAAGGACCCTCAAAGACCTCCACGTTGAGCTACATGAGTACCTCGGCGGCAACACCTGGCTCTGCCGCTATGAGCCCACGGACATCAAGTCCCTGCGCGACCTTGCTTTCGTCAAGGATGCGAAGCCCCTGCAGCCTGAGCTGAAGCTCCAGCCAGCTCTCAAGGATGATACGGCTGAAAGCCGTACTGTTGACATCGTCCTTCAGAATCGTGCGGATGATTCGGCTGAGGATATCTCCCAACGTATCCAAGACTCTCTTGGCATCTCACCTGATGATATCACTATCAGAGATGGCGCCTCTGTCATTCGTCTGACGGGCAACAATGACAAGCTGCAAGAGATCGCCAAGATTGACAGTGTTGGGTCCATTCAAGAGGTCCATAAGCTCACCTTCTTCAACAATGTTGCACGTGAGATCCTCCATGCCGATGCCACTGGTTCCAACACCACCATCTTCAAAGGAGCCAATCAGATAGTCACCGTCGCTGACACTGGCTTCGATACTGGCGATGAGGACAAGACTCACGAAGCCTTCACCGGCCGTGTCAAGAAGCTCATTCCCATTGGCAGATCCAACAAGACCAATGACTCCGATGGGCATGGCACGCATGTTTGCGGGTCTGTTCTCGGAGATGGGCACTCTGAGAAAATGGGAGGTTCGATCCAAGGTACCGCACCAAAAGCGACTCTTATTGTCCAGTCTCTTCTGGACAATCAAGGTGGCTTGTTCGGTCGATCTCAGAAGACTCTTGGCGATTTACTCCAAGAGGCCCTCGATCACCAGAGTTTCATCCATACCAACTCCTGGGGTCCTATGTGGACGCGCCAACTTCCCTACAACAACGCGAGCGTAGACCTTGACACTTTCGTTTCCAACCATGAAGAGATGACAGTCTGCTTCGCTGCTGGTAACGACGGTGGTGAGGAGACTCGTCTTGGCCACATTGGCGCGCAAGCAGCGGCCAAGAACTGCATCGCTGTTGGGTCAAGCGATAACCGTCGCAAAGCCAAGAACAATCGCTTTGACGCCTTCAGGGCTGATGGGGTTGTTGAAGGTGACCCCAACAACATCTCTTGGTTTAGTAGTCGCGGACCTACGCTCGAGCAACGCATCAAGCCCGATGTTGTTGCGCCCGGTACCATGATTCTTTCGGCAAAGTCAAGAGATGCGAAGCCAAATGACCAGTTCGGTCGATCGACCGACCCGTCGTGGACGTTTAGTTCAGGCACTAGCATGGCTACTCCCCTTGTTGCAGGTTGTGTCGCCGTCCTTCGAGAGACGCTGCAGAAGGATGGAGTCACGTCCCCAAGTGCCGCGTTGATCAAAGCCTTGCTTGTCAACGGTGCCGTGAACACTGGCAAGAAGGTTGAATCCCAGGGTTTTGGCCGTGTTGATCTCGCCAACTCCATCATTCTCAAGGGCATAACTACCAATAAGGGCTACTTGGAGGGCGAAGTTCTCGACGAAGATGATAAAGATGAGTTCATCGAGACCCTTACCCTGGGAGACCTTCTTATGCCTGATGGACCAGATTCGGAGACTGTTACGTTGAAGGTCACCATGGTGTACTCTGATCTTCCTGGTGCTGCTTTGCAGAACAACATTAATCTTCAGGTTGCTGTTGGAGATGGGCCGAGCAGATTCGGAAACTTGGGTGATAGACCTGATGATGTCAACAACGTGGAGCAGGTCATCTTGAGTGATATCCCTGCTGAGAGGGACACCAAGATTACGCTTAGTGTCACTGCGCCGAGGACGATGCGTGGGGATAAGCAAGCTTTTGCCCTGGTTTGGAGTGTGATTTGATGAGAGCTTGCCAGAAAACTTAGGATCTTGACCTTGCCCGATGAAACTTTTTCGGCTATTTAGCCTATGCTTAGGGTGCTACTTAATAAATTTGTTTTGGTATCCTCCTCCAGAACATGCAGTTTCTTGCTCTCAAGGTGGGCTCATCACGGTGCGTAGAGACTGGAATATGGTTACTTGTTTTGATAGCAACCAGGAATGCACAACGGTTGGATACAGACTGAATAGCAAGGTAAATAGCTCCATACTTTTGCTTTGACAAAATG
Organism: Fusarium sp. NRRL 53293; assembly: GCA_013759125.1. NCBI lineage: Eukaryota > Fungi > Ascomycota > Sordariomycetes > Hypocreales > Nectriaceae > Fusarium > Fusarium sp. NRRL 53293. The sequence continues at coordinate 103,684 of JABSTN010000203.1, forward strand.
TTCCGAAAGTGCGGCTGAGCCGTGTTAACCGGGTCGGCCGCCTTTTGGAGTGACGAGACTGGACGAGCTTGAGCACTGCCTCGAGATCGACAGTTTGGGAAATTCTTCGAGAGGAAAGTGGTGTCATTTACTCTCATTTAAACACATTTGGCATTATTTTGTGTCGTAGTGGCCTGGATCAGGTTCGTGTCTTGGGACCTAGTTGTTGCGATGATGCCAACCTCGAACGTAAGCTCACTCACAGGAGCAATACGAGCTTGGCCACGTATCAAGAGGTAGTATGTGTTTTTATGCATGTTGAAGATGCTTATTTCTACCTAGCAAATGTTTCTTTGACTTTGTCACTAAATCTGGGAATTGCCCAAAGGTCCACGCGATGATGATGATGATACCAGCCTTGTAGGGCAAGCATAGTGGAGCCCGAGATTGAGATCTACGCGCTCTGTTATTCCTAAACAAGCTTCATTTTGAACCCACAGTTACTGATTCTCACCCATAACAAGTATTGACTGTATCTTGCGTTTCATGAAAATAGTCCCCATGAACAAGCCTCATTGCTCGGCCCGAGTTTGCTGGTGATACCCGGCCCGAAGTCGTTACTCAGCAATGTCGTCCCACAAACAACCAGTCACAAGCGGCCGCTGCACTGCCACAGACTCCGAAGCAAACGTCATCTAAACATCGTATACTTAAATGCCGCGTTTTAAACCCCGAATCCTTCAAATATTTTTAGGTAGCGTGAAACAAATCCACGTGGTTTGTGGCTTTGCTCCCTAGTTTGATGCTCCATCATTCGAGGCTAGCAGTTGGCATTAGCACTCCAATGGTCATGACGAGAGACCAAATGGGCTCGGACGATGATTGGGACGAATCACGTTTGTTAGAAATGTCAGTTCAGACATCTAGCAGAAAGTGACCACTTGGCCAAGTCAATATTCGTGCATTCAGTGAACTAGTGACAGCCTATTGGAAAACCAGCCGCGGTAAAGAACAAGCTTAGAGGTACTTCACTATCTCAGCCTCGTCTTCATGTGAATCCACCGCCCATCCCAAGAGGATCATAACCCATGTGCATCCAGCAGCACCATACGATGTGTTGAAACACCCGTGACGAATATCCGATCTAGCGAAGCTCGTATTTCCTGCTCAGAGGCTTGAGATCGGTCTCCAATGGATCATGCAGTCCACAGGTCGGCCGACGCTAGTCGCACGTAGCAATACCTTATGCCATGCCAAGTCGGCAGTCAACATATTTCCGAAGCTTCTAATAAGAACATTACACAGATCCGTCAACTGATGTTCGACATGTATTGAATTTTGGCTATGTTGTATCTTGGTCGCAATGCTGATAGGACATAACCGACGGCTTCTTATCGTGTACGCCTCTTTGGCTAGTCTATGGGTCTTCTTGTTCCAGCTCTGCAGACTTTACACGTTCTCCGATCCTTCTTCCTTCTTCTATGACTACCGACGAGCCTACGAGACGCGATACAGTGCTATTCGGCAGCACCAAGCCGATGAACTACTCGATGTTGCCGAACACTTCCCGATAGAAGAGCTAGCGAAATTCCCCCTTTTCAACAATGCTGCCGAGGCAATACCGCGAGACTCAGACAAGCGTATTTGTGTCGGCATACCGAGTGTCACGCGAGAACGAGAGCAGTTCCTACCCAGAGCTGTGGCCTCGCTTGTCCAAGGTCTCAGTCTCGAACAGAGACAGGCGATACACATCGTCGTACTACTAGCAGACAACGATCCAAAATCCCATCCCGCCTTTGGGAAACGATGGCTAGACCGCCTGGTTGATGAGGTCCTCGTTTACGGCAATGCTTCGATAACCGATACCCCCAAGCAATACCGTACCATCGCATCGGATCACATTCACGAGCTCTCCCGAAACGACCGAGTCCACCGCGATTACGCTACGTTGATGGCAGCCTGCCAAGAACAAAAAGCAGAGTACTTTGCTTTGGTTGAGGATGATATCATTGCCGCGCACAACTGGCTAGGACGACTATCTACTGCCTTGGACAAGCTCGAGCGAACCGAAGACGCAAAGAACTGGCTGTACCTGCGACTGTTCTATTCCGAAACATACATGGGCTGGAACGCTGAGGAGTGGCCGACCTATCTCGTAAATTCGATATCGGTGTACTTTATCGTCTTGGCACTATACTTCCTCGTAGTGACTATAGATACACGAGGGAGGTCCCAGACCTTTCACATAAAGTCTACCCTTTGGGCCTTACCACATCTCACATTCTGGGCAGCGTCCTTTATCCTCTTGTACTTCCTTGCTGGTCGCCTCGCAGTCAACCCGTATCCAAGAGGCATTCATGAGATGCCAAACTACGGGTGCTGTGCACAGGGTCTAGTGATGCCTCGGCAACATCTTGACGCGCTTGGTGCTGCCCTGAACAACGCGTCCGATGCTATTGCTGGCGACTCACTTATAGAATATTTCGCTGACAGTCATCATCTGAAGAAGTATGCTATCACCCCAAGTGTACTGCAGCATGTTGGAAGGATGGGATCCTCGGATGTTGGTGGGACTCGCAAGGTTACGTGGAACTTTAGCTTTGAGAAGACCATCGCCAGGAGATTATGGCACTAATAGACTTATGGTGTTCAATTCAAGTTCAGTCCACATCAGACATCATATCACTTCGCCCTCGGTAGGATCCCTCATCAGGCTTTCCCAGAGATCTTGTCCGTACGGAAAGGCCATCTGATACCCCTCGCCAGGGTTTACCTCAACCCCGTCCTCGTCAGCTAACGCAACGCGGCGTATAGTATCTCCAATATCCACCTCAATGTCCGATGAGAAACTCGATGTGCGCTCAAGCTCCATCAGCGCTCCGAGTAATCGAACTCCTCTCCTGGCAATTGAGCTCCCCTGTTCTTCTTTACTAAGGAAGTTCTTCCCGAACTCAACATAAGCACGTAACCTCTCCCAGTCATGTGTGAGGGCATTCCGGGGCTTGAAGAGTAAAGCAAAGAGGAGAGTGATGGAGCAGCTGATCATGTACGACAGCGTAGTCCACATTCTGCGGCATATGCGTGCCTCAAGACAGTCAGGCCATCGCTGGAATGCTTCGATGCTTCGTTCCGCTATCGTGACACACGAGAGCTGCAGCGGATCAGTGATAATCCCATAGTAGACCATGGGCACTTACTTGAGAGAACGCGTATCGCCTGTCCCGGAAACACGACAGTTGGAATTGGCGATGAACGGTAAAGATCTGTCGAACTTGTTAGCCACGAACACATTACATCCTCAGCTTTCACTACTTTCTGGGCAATACTCATGAGAAGCATCGCCGGCATTAGACCCGTAGGCAAACCATCGGTTGCTGGATTGTCGCTTGGCGTAGTATCGGCCTCACGTAGCGTATCAGACCATGAGAGATACAGGCTCTTGATCTCCTCGTCGGCTCGGATGACTTCATCATATCTTCCATCAATGTCATCAGTCTCTGTACTTCCTTTCCTTAACATGCGATCATGATGTCTCCACATAACAACCGACACTGTGAAAATCCGGTCAGCCTGCGTCGTCTAGATCGAGTTGACAAGCCTTACTCTGGGCAAGGCAATGAGTCCAGGTAGTAATGGTGCAGATCTCAACGGGCTGTGCGTTGACTCTACCACCTTGTATCATGCGCTGCTCATCGTCATGGCAGTTAGCGGGTATCGGAGTGTTGAACTGCGAATAATGAATCTGGCAAGTATTCTGGAATGGTATTTGCAACCAGTCGTACCGTACGAGAAACCACCAAATTCGCTTTCGCACTTCGCGGTCGATGGCCTCGTTCACGCCGGCACCAGGGTCATCGAGTCCCAGCCTGTGGAGGTTCAGGCATTGAGCGATGCGAATAGCAGCGGATACGAGGACACATATGAGGTCGGATTTGTCAAAGTTGTGAGCAACTTGAACCAGCAAGCAGATTGTTTGAACCGAAGTCAATTTATGCTTATCCATGAACTCGGCTTCATATAGCATCTCCCTGCTTTTATCGAACAAGATACGGGACGCTTCGCTGTCAACTTGCATGGCCAAATGTCAGTGACTTTTAGAATAGGGAAGCCAGGCATCTCACCTGTTATTGTGTGGGGTAGAGATGACAGACAGTCGCTGTCGAGATGGTAGAGCGTTTGCTTATGGAGCGTTAGATTCGCTAGTTGAGCAGCAGGAGGTGCATCTTACGGAGAGGAGAGCATAATAAAGAGCTATCCAACTTCTGTCACATTCAATTTTGAGAATATTCTCATCAAACTCCCGCAGAAACGTCGGCATATGAACCGTGTTATGCATCCAGGTCAAATGCCTCTCATGAAGCAATAGCAGTGAGCGGGCATCCTCGACAGGTAGGAACATATCCCACTTTTGAACAGGCTCTGCCATTGAGGTGGAAAGAGACTCTCTTCCAATAAATTGGTTGAGAATATTGCGCCGACCGTGGGTGAGAAACTCCAGCATCGCAGCAGCTTCGTTGGTCAACCTCGTGTCGGGCGTGGATAGGGAAGCCAAAAGCTGTTCAATCATTCGCTCATCAATTTGCGGCAGGGAATCATTACTGCTTGTAGTGATGCTGCCAGCTTCAGGGTTAACAGTAGTAGTAGGTACCTCCTCGATCGAAGTTGGTGACACTGTCGTGAGGCTGGCCGCTTCTGGGATAGGGACCACTACAGGGGACGGGTCTTCTAGTGCCGTTGAGGCCCTGGAGCGCCCGACCGAGCGCCTCGAAACAACAGCGACAGGCTCTCGGTGACATTGTTCAGCTTTATTCTGGCGCACGCATGCGGTGCAGGGGATAGTCTTGGAGCATTTGATCTTGCGGCGAGAGCAATTAGTGCAAGCGAGAACAGACCGCTGACTGCTTCGGACTGATCTCGGATTTGGCATGTGTAATTATTCCCGTCGGCCGTGTTTGGCACAATTATTGCGGGTGAGACATTTACAACACGGCCGAGATTTATGGATGGGACTGGTCGACACCCTCGGTCGGCTAAGCCCCGGCTATCACTACTTGCAGCAACATCGGCTATGATCTGTTAAAGATTGGACTGTCGTGATTCAAAATGCATAACTTTTCGACCAAGAGGTCGCTGACTAGTTTCTGGATTACGCTCTAATATTGATGGTGTATCCTCAAGCACTGGACGATTGGGATTAGCTTGTTTTCCTGGGCCAGCCGTGGATACCTTCAGCCATAAACAAACGCCTTTTGTGCAAAACTCGGCCGAGCTAAAACCAGCAAGTTGACTAGCTTTCTCTCGAACATGATGTGACATCAACTCAACAGATTTCTTTTCAAATACCATCAATTCCCTATTTATGACCGTGACTTCTTCGCAGTATTTTCTTCATCTTGATCTTGTACTTTTACACCTTCACTGTCATTAATTGTGACGTACTGAATATTCTGCAAGCGCTTCGACTACCCTACGTTATCTCCATCGTCAGCAACGGCGCAGCCATGGCTCAAGACGCTATGTCTCATCGAGCTAGCACCAAGATTTGTGTGTACTGTGGAGCAGGCACTGGCGCCAGTCCCGCTCACATGGAAGCTGCCCGGGCGCTTGCTCGTGCGATGGCCGCAAATAACATCGAGCTTGGTAAGTGATATCAGAAACGCTCAATTACCCAAATTGCTTTCTTGATCAGTTTTTACTGATAAGTTGCAGTTTACGGCGGTGGAACTGTTGGCCTGATGGGAGAGATCGCCAAGACTTTGGTCTCGATCAATGGGCCGCAATCCGTCCATGGCATTATTCCCGAGGCCCTCGTCAAGCACGAACGGGCTGGTTCGGGACAGGCCCAGAACGTTCCCGACGAAGCAGTTTTTGGTCGAACTACTCTCGTCAAAGATATGCACACCCGAAAGAAGCTTATGGCTGAAGAAGTCTTTGCAGGCGGGCCAGGCAGTGGATTCATCGGTCTTAGCGGCGGCTTCGGAACCATGGAAGAGATCTTCGAGACGACGACATGGATTCAGCTTGGCATTCACAGCCGCGGTATTGTACTTCTCAATGTCGATGGTTACTGGAATGGCATAATTGGCTGGCTGGATAAGGCTGCTGAGGAAGGATTTGTGAAACCTGGGAACAAGGGTCTTCTCGCTGTAGCTGAGACTGGTGAACGCGCTATCAAGACGTTGCGCGAGTACAAGGTGTCGAGCTCCATCTACCAGCTCAAGTGGGGAACTCAATAGCGTCAGTCAGTAACAATCAGTACCTCTACATTATTGAAAGAGAGGCGTTTTTCGACGAGGAGGAAGAAATAAAGATACTGAGATATATACTCGCAAATATGTACGAAAAACAAGATGAAATTGACTCGTCTGTCGAGCTGGTAAGAAGTCTAAAGATTCCACCACCCACGGGTCGAGATGGTATAAACAACGGCTTCAAAAACGCGCTGGAAACAGAACGTGCGTTCTTCATATCCGAATCAGGGTACGTTGGTATCGGACCCATGTCGATGAAGTCTGGAGACAATGTTTGTGTTCTTTATGGTGGATACACGCCTTTTGTTATGCGCCCGGTGGATGGTGCTTGCTAGTGATGAAGATTATTTGTTCTTGGGAAATACTTTTGCTAAAGGGTTAATGAGTGGAGAGGCTTTGGATGACGAGGGCGCTATTGAGAAACAGTTTCACCTGAGATGAAGGATGGAAGACTTCCTACATTTATAGAAGCCCTTGAACTGTATCATTTATTCTTATCATTTCGTGGTATTTATTTCATCCTGACAACAACACAGGGCTGAGCTCACGCGTGATAACTTTGAGAGTCACTCGCCGAAAGATATTTATAGAAATATGCGAGGCCCCCAAACAGGACTGATATGACAGTAAGCTGCATGAAAGGCCAGCAGCTGATTGGTGGTAAGACAAAGCTGAAAAAGCCGTTATCTAGGAATCGAGGACTTACTCACAGCCTGATTTTGGTCTGCAGTACATAAACAATAATGCCCCATCCTTGATCGTAGCCCTCTGGTTTAATCACCACTGACCATGGAGCATAAGTCATTCTTTAGCTACCCCATCACCCAACCGTTCCCCTTCCGATGGTTCACGCCAGTTACTGTCATCGGGGGTATAGTGTTCATCGCGCTCTTCACTTTGATGAACTTTGCCTCTAGCAGCTATGAACTTATCGTGCAGAACTCGTTGGATCCAAATGCGACTATTTCGAGGCGTGGCTTTCTACATCGTTACCCATCCTTCCTAACCACCAAAGTACAGCCCAAATGCCAGCCTGCCACGCTACCAGTAAACAGCGACTTCTTCACCAACAACACGGCTTTGACATACACGCTGACAAGCGTTTGGGAGAGAGGAAAAGAGGGTCAGCGAGTCATTTCACCCGCCCTCACATATCACAGAAACATCCTGCAGGACTGCTCTGTCCATTCCGTGGAAATCGACTTTGATTCGCTAGACAGAGCTGGAAAGCAAATTGGCTTTTGTGAATGGGGCGCCGTGCTGCGGTCGTACATATCGTGCAAGATTGACACCCCTGCTGGAGAAGTCTTCTTCAACATGACACAAACCTACGACTACGTTCCTGAGACCGTTTCCTTCGATAGTCTCCACAAGTTTCTTGGTACGGGGTTCCTCAGTCGTAACAAGACAACTCAAGCTAGCCTCTGGTGGGGCGAGTCTCTGATGTCAACATTCTGGGGAGAAGTCACACTGATGCTTCAGGATCAGCGGGGGGCTATCAAAGATGATGATGATAAGATAGAACTCAATAAAGGGACTGTTTCTTTCATGTTCAATGAAACATTCCCTAATATTGATGACCCCGGCTTCTTCAGTCTCGACTATCGTTTCTATGGTAACAGAATCAACGAAGTAGCCTGTTGTCCAGACTTGCCGCTTCCGTTAACGGCAAAGGCCCTCGACAAGAGCGACACTTATCCAAACATATGGATAAAAGCAGAATCGCTGGCAAAAGCTGCGTATTCGACAATACTCGTTGATCTTGGACAGAAAGCAGCCCCCAAGTCCAACATCCTCACCGACACTAAGCTGCTGACCCGCTACACGGAAAACTTCTCAACAGCTCGCATGGCGAATCTGATGTCAGGTCCCGCAAACGATAGTTACAGCGCATTAAAGAAAACGACGGGTAGCTTGGGCATTGCACCATCTGTCATCGCTACGACATACATCTGTCAGGTGCCACGGCTCAAACCAGCGGGGAATCTCATCGTTGCTATCATTGTAGCTGATCTTGTGCTGCTTCAAGCTGTATGGCAACTTTATAAGCTTTCGGCGGAATTCTATCTTGGCAAGCAAAATCGGGGGACGGTTCCGTGCGAGAGATGCTCTGGGGCTGGACAAGTAAACGACTCCGTGCCACCCTCTATGCCTAGCCAGGAGAGTGGGCTGGAGTATTTTCCGCTGGTTAACACGCCGGGGCAGAGTGAAGGGCTATTGGCAGGGAATAGACTTTAGCAGTCTGCAGATTGGTGTTTATGAGTCCAACGTATAGTTTTGCATGACGAGCACAGATGCCGGGTGCTTTGGCCTTCCTATTACAACTCTCGGGCGTTTGTTTAGACTATTTGATTAAGGTTGAATGGCAAGTCGTGCAATGACGTGCCTTGGAAGCTTCTATCCCACTAAATGTCCGGCGCTAATGCAGGTTGCTGACATTTAAGGACCCGCTCCCTGCTGCAACACAGACACAATTCTTCACTCTCCCTGCTCAAGCTGCTTTGCTTTTGATGATTATGAGAATGCATCGGACAGACACTCGGCAAAAAACACAGATTGGAAAGGCTTGGCATAACTAAGCCTCGAAGTTTACGATGGTGAAGTGCGCGGCCTGGACTGGTTCGTCTACGGTGACGTATCTTCAACATGGTAGGTAGCATGAAGATATCGAAGACGTGGAATATATAACAATTAGAGCTCCGCCTCAGATAGACATTCATCATCATACTTCTCATCCAGTGACCACACTGCAATAATACACCATGAAGTCCATCCTCAACTACGCTGCCCAAGGCATCATGGCCTTCGCAGCTGCAACGCCAGTTTCTGCACAGAACCTTTCCTACGGCGCCGACAACTTCTACCGTAGCGAATCCGTCGCCATCCAGCCAATTCACTTCAACACTGTCTACAACACTACCATCGTCGGCAATCTGTTTACCGCCAGGAACGCAAGCCGCAGCACCAACTCCCCCGCCATTGTCGTCGGCCATCCGATGGGTGCAGTCAAAGAACAATCCGCCAATCTTTATGCCACCAAGCTAGCAGAGCAGGGCTTCATCACCCTAACCCTCGACCTCCCCTTCTGGGGCAGAAGCGACGGCCCTCAGAATCTCGTATCGCCCGACTTTTACACCGAGGCTTACAATGCTGCGGTCGATCATCTGGGTACTTACAACTTTGTTGATCGCGATCGTATCGGTGCGCTTGGAATATGTGGCAGCGGGAGTTTTATCATCAACGCGGCCAAGATTGACGCTCGCATTCAGGCTGTCGCTACGGTTTCCATGTATGACATGGGAACCGTGAATCGCCAGGGCCTCAGAGGAGCTGTCTCGGAAGAGCAGCGCAGAGCAATCATCGCCAATGCATCACAGCGGCGATGGGCTGAAGCCGACGGAGCCCCAACTGCTTACACTGGCGGGACTCCGAACGAACTCACAAGCCAGACTGATGCTGTCTCTCGCGAGTTCTTCGACTTCTACCGCACCGTCCGTGGCGAGTTTACGCCCGAAGGCTGGCAGCGCAATCAGACTACTCGTCCTACGCTCGTCACCAATGTCAATTTCCTCAACTTTTACCCCTTCAACGACATCGAGACCATCTCGCCTCGCCCTTTTCTGATCATTTCTGGCGATCAGTCGCACTCTAGGGAGTTTAGCGAGAATGCTTATCGTGCGGCTGGTGAGCCTAAGGAGCTTTACTGGGTGCGTGGGGCCGGCCATGTTGATCTTTATGATCGTACTGAGCTTATTCCTTTCTCTAAGCTAAGCGAGTTCTTCCAAGAGAACCTCGTTTAACACCCCATATAGCTTTACAAAGATCTAACTTTTATTTCTAAGGTCAAGGTAATACTTCTGCAGGTTTAATAATATTCTTTGCATAATGACCTTGGCGTTTTGCATTTTCGAACCTTTTCTTGTTCTCTACCTATATAGAAATAACAATAAGTTAAGCCAAATAGAACCACTATTCAAGATGTCAATGCTCTACTATGTACGGAGTAACGTTTTCAGATTAGATACGTGCACACCGAAAGGCATTTCCAGGTTTCATCGCCATCGTACTTCGGATTTAAAAACTTTGGCGGGCGGCAATTCTGTCAGCACTGTAAACATGTGCACCAAAGGCCCAATTTTCTGTCAGCCGGTTGCATTAGCACTGAATGCTACAGTGGTAATAGCACCTCAGCCAGGCGCATTAGCGCAAACCACATGCCATCAATGACGTGAGAGCGTGAACTTGTTAAACGCAACAACTTTATATACAAGCTTCATCTGGACACAACTTTACAAGCATTTCTTTTCCTTTGCCATTCAAATCTCATAATATCCAATATCATAGAATTATTCGTTTCAGACCACATATTACCATGGTATTCCAGACAGCACCTAAGCCCAAGACTCCTCTTGGCCTCCACCGCATCCTCTCCCCAACGGCTGGAGTCAAGGTATCACCAATTTGCCTCGGCGGCATAAGTATCGGCCACGAATGGAAGTTTTACACCGGCAAAAATGAGGACCCATTCAAACTCCTCGACGCGTTCTACGAGATAGGTGGCAATTTCATCGATACTGCCAACACCTACAACAACCAGATGTCAGAAAAGCTTATCGGACAGTGGATGGAAGAGCGAGATGTCAGAGATCAAATGGTCATCGCGACAAAGTACTCTGCGGGTTACCGTGCTTCCTGCAATGATCCAGAGCCGTTGCAGTCTAACTTTACGGGTAACTCTGCTAAGAGCATGCATATATCTGTGCGTGATAGTTTGAAGAAGTTGAGGACTGATTATATCGACATTTTGTATGTCCACTGGTGGGATTATGCGACGCCTGTTGAGGAGGTCATGAGAGGTCTCCATATTCTTGTCATGCAAGGCAAGGTTCTGTATCTTGGAATCAGCAACACTCCCGCCTGGATTGTGGTCAAGGCCAACGCTTGTAAGTACCGTTGAGCCATCGGATTCAAAGTGTTGCTAACTCCTATAGATGCAAGACAGCACGGTCTCACTCCATTCTGCGTTTACCAAGGCAACTGGAACGCCGCCCTTCGCGACATGGAGGGTGATGTGATCCAAATGTGCGAGGACCAGGATATGGCGATTGTATCTTGGGGATCATTGGGCACTGGATCGCTACTGACGGCCCAGCAAAGAAAAGAAAGAGAAGCTGATCCAGATGCACCAAAACCTCAACTCTCAGAGGTCGCGATAAAGACAAGTGAAGCCTTGGAAAGAATCGCTGACCGAAAGGGAACTACACTACAAGCCATTGTGAGTTTAGTTTCCTTGTTGTATATTAACGTCGGAGCTAATGTAACCAGGCTCTGGCATATCTCTTCCACCAGTCCACATACGTGTTCCCTATCGTGGGAGTCAATACGGTCGAGCACATCAATGCTATGCCCGATGCCCTAAAGATCAAGCTATCGAAAGAAGAGATTGACGAAATCCACGAAGCATCTCCTTACAATCCAGGGTACCCCTTGAACTTCACGCAGTATATGCAGCCAGTCAAATATGATCTTTCCTGGACACCTGCAGATCACCAGCAGTACCAAATGGCGGCTTGGATAGATGCTCCTCCCAAACGTCTGGTAAGCCTTCGAAAGATCCTAGATGGGTCAGTGAGCTAACTCTTTTAGCCATACCAACCGAGAAACTGGTAAATGTTGTTGCGAAGGTTTAAGTTAAAATAGGCATTTCTTGGAGCCGAATGGGACTTTTTGTCATATAGCTATAGGGAAGAGTGCACGAGAAAGTCCAGTCATCAGGTTACTAAACTCATTCAAAAAATGTCGGACATCCGATGAAGCTATCCCGCTCGGCAGTGACAAACCAGTCAACTATTTCTTTACTGTGTGCAGGGTCCTGTGTGCTGGCGGCCGCCCTGACAGACGCCATGGTCAGACCAGGAAAGCTTAATTTATGGCCTTCAACGGTCTCGAAAAAGACATCTTCGGCAACGATTGCCGTCGCTCGTCATTGGAGCTTACAATCCTGGCCTAGACTCTTTGGGTTCTGTATTTCCGACTTTTCTCAGTCCGGCGATTCATACCCGTTTTTTTTAACCCTACTGCTCACTGAAGCAAATTGGTAGGGAAAAGCAACATGACGAATCTAGGGCAAGAAAATAAGCTACGGCGGTTGTTTCTCTGTGCTGTCCTCAAGTATGCTTTGTTACCTCGTATGTACCATTGTATGTCAACTGTAGGAAACACTAGTTGGGTTGATACACTGCGTATTGACACCAGAGTTCAATTTGCAAATCGCATTTTTCATGTGTATCAATTCGTGAGAATGGAAAACCCGGCAGTTGCTGCGCCATGAGTCGGTAGCTTGATCTCGGTGTTCCAGTCGAATGCCGCAGTGGAGAGAGTGGAGTTTGGGATTAGAAATGGACCCACTACCTCACGATGCTCTCCCACTTGGCTTCTAAGGCACTTACATGATGTCCAAGCTCAAGAGTCACCAGGTAATTAAGACGCATAAAGAATTATTATAAAAACAACTGTCACGTCGCAGTAGAAAACAACTTCACCCAGCAATCAATCAAGCAATCACAGCACAGGTTTACAACTCAACTTACAAACATTCTCAACATCTTTCCCAATCATGCGTCTTACAACCATTCATCTCGCCCTTCAGTCCATTGGACTCATCAGTGCACGAGCAATTACTCATCCCAACCTCCGCGTTGAAACCTTCATCAACCATGGCTCTTCCTTCGACATGGTCTCCTCCTTGATCATTGGCTCTCAAGCCGCTGTCCTGATCGATCTGCCCATGGCAATCGAAGGAGCAGAAGCGCTAGCCGATTGGGTCCGCAATACAACCGACAAGCCACTTGTCGCTGCATTCACCACACATTTCCATCCTGATCACTATCTCAGTGGCGGTGCACTGTTGTCGCGTTTTCCCGAGGCCAAGTACTATGCCAATTCCAAGGCCGCGGCTGAGATCAAGAAGGAGGCAGCTCACAAGGTATGCAAGACAATCTCATGATGGTGGAGACTACTGACATTGAGTAGGTCAAGTTGATGAAGGGTGTTCTGGGTGATCAGTCCATCGTCAACACGGTTCACCTTCCGACGCCTTACGACTTCTCATTCTTCACCTTGCCAGGCGATGAAGCCACCCCGATTCACTTCTTGAACCCTCTCACAGGCGACACTGTAGACGAAACACTCTTCTGGATTCCCTCTATCAAGACCTTGATTGCTGGCGACTCCGTGTACGGTCATGACATGCATCTCTGGCTCGCCGACTCTTTGACTAAGGCCCTTACCGAATCCTGGCTGTCAACCCTCGATTTGATCGACTACCTCAAGCCAAATGTCGTCATTCCCGGCCACAGTCTCTCGAACAAGAAGTTTGGCTGCTCAATTGATGTTGATCATACACGCACCTATCTGAAGTATTGGCAGAAGCAGATTGAGGCCAAGGGTCTTGATCACTTTACTCCTAAAGTCATCTTTGATAAGTTCAACAAGCAGTTTCCCGGACTGCTCAATTTGAACTCTTCTACATCGGCTTTCCTGCTGAACAGCACGGCTGAGCAGTTTGGTCGTGGTGGAACGCGACAGGTTCACTACATCAACCTCGCTGCTTATACCGATGCTGAGGCTCTTGATGGGTGGACGATTTAAATGGGGAGCTGATGTCTGTGGCAGGTGGATGGGCTACATTGAGGGGGTTCGTTTTTCAAAACTTCGTGTTTAAGTATTGGGGAGACGGTGCATGTACTGTAGAGTGATTGGTGATTGGGATAGAGTTGCTGTTAGATGGTATTGTATTGAGGTAAGGAGTTGTAATAGAAAGAGCAGACATAGAGATTGTCATTCGTCAGTTGTTGCAAGCTAGCCTCTGGACGCATCCAATCAGAAAATAGATCAATTTGTCAGCACTGCTTCCGCGGAAGACAAGATAAGCCAATGTCAGCATAACCTCTCTCAATCACTCATCTTTACATCCGTCATCCTCAGCCATAACGTTAATATGCCGCCAACACAGATGACCAGAAAGGTTTGCCGCCGTGTCTTTTTGGCCGAGACAGGATGAATGCTGACAGCATATGACAGGCCTGCGACGTCTGCTACCGCAAGCGGATTCGGTGCGACGGTCAAAAGCCCCGGTGTTCTCACTGCGTTCTGTACAAATCTGACTGCACGTTTCAAGCTACGAGCCGTAAAGCTGCCATCAGGAAACAGCCCAATGGTACTGCGGCGGCTTTGCAGTCTCAGGTGCAATCACTTGAGACGAGTCTTGATGAAGCGCAGCAAAGAATAAAGGAGCTTGAAGCACGATTGGCACAGAAAAGCAGCAGTCGAAATGATCAGCCCCAGCTTGGTGAATATGACGTCAGCTACTCTGCAAGGGCTTCTTTCGAGTTTGGTCTCGAGTTACCTCCTCAACACGAGGTCTTATCAGGAGTCAACAAGTTCCTTGCAACCTTCAACACTATCCTGCCCCTCTTTGATCCCCAGAGACTTCTATCTCGGGTGAGTACATGGTATGAAAGACCGCATCAGCGAGATACCTCGACTTGGGCGGCCATCAATGTCGTTCTCTCCCTAGCCTATCGCCATATTCCGAATGAGGAGAAGCCAGCAAATTACAGTACCCTGCACTTTATGAACAAGGCTCAATCAGTTCTCAATGATATTATGTTGGGCGATTCAAGTCTCTTGGACGTACAAACAATTGTCGGAATGGTTGTATTATTACAGGCGACATCGGACTTGAAACCAGCTTCGGCTCTGATCCCCATTGCTTTGCGTCTTGCTCATGGACTGAGACTGCATTCAAGGGCAAATTATGATCATCTAAGTGCTTCCGAAACCCTGGAGCGAGATCGAGTCTTTTGGATTGCTTACATCCTCGATCGAGACATATCGATGCGAACAAAGCTACCTCCTATCCAGAACCAAATTGACATCAGTATCGACTGGCCATCAGCTACACCTACTGACGGAGCTGGTATACTCTACACAGCTGACAATTCGTCCAACTTCAATTTCTTTCTATCACGTGTGCAGCTTGCGCATGTTCAAGGCCAAGTCTTTGAAGCAATGCTATTCAAGTCCCCCACCGCATCAGACGTCTACGTCCGTCTAGATAACGTGGCCCGAATACACCAGATGCTAGATGATTGGCTTGCCCGTATACCTTCCGAGTTTTCTCCCAGTGCCATTACTCAAAGCGGGAACGCAAACCTACAGAGAGCCTTTGGTGTTTTGTACTCGAGTCATCTCACTTGTCGAAGTGTCGTCTGCAAGGCTCATGCCATGGAAGCACAATGGATACCAAGTCTTCAAGATTTTGGAAGAAAGGTAGTCGAGCAAGGGATAGTCGCAACTCCACGGTTGCCAGTTGGTTGGCATAAACTTGTTCATGAGTCTCGCGAGTACATCGAACTGTTCATATCTATCGATCGCAAAGATCCTGCATTTATTTGGTAACCCCACCATTTCTTATTCCTTCTTCCTTTTGCTAACTTTGGGGCTCCAGGATGACAGCTTGCAGGTACATCTCCGCAGCAGTCTGCCTAACGGCCAACATCCTATTCAACCCTTGGCATACAAAGGCTGAGACAGATGATCAGTTGATCAACCCCGCGTTCAGCTTTCTAGATGAAATAATACTACAAGCACCGCTTCCACAATTGAAGAGTCTACGTCGTTCGTGGGATGGGCTCCTGAAGAATTCCCGCGAAATGTCATTTCGGAATGCTGGACAGAATCTGGATTGGCTCGAAGCCACATGTAGCTGAGGATCTAAATGAATATCGGATAGACGGTAGAAAGAATTCTTCTTGGCAGAGCATTATAATAAGGGTGTGGCATTTGGTCCTGGTTTGTGTCTCATCTGTGCAACAAAATGTGATGTCTTTCAAAGACATGCTGCCATGATGCCGTGCCCCATCCTCCGCGGAAGAGCCAGCTGAATCACATTACAGACATAACGTTGAAGATGTTCCGCGGAAGAATAACAAACATCATGCTTATGAATAAAATAGAAATAAAAGGTCCTACTTTATTAGTACCCACTCAATACGTGGTTATGGTACCTATATAATTGTCGCACCCAGGAACGAATATTTCCCAACACTATCCCAGTCACCATCCTCTATTTTCTTCCATTTTCTCCATCCAAAATGGCACCTCTCCCACTACCAGGATTTTCATCATTTACCAAGTCATGGCACTCTGAACCATATCCATTCATCTCACCTACAAGACCAGAGCTCTCTGCTGCTGGTAAGAACGTTGTCATCACCGGTGGAGGTACCGGAATTGGTCAGGCTACTGGCATCGCCTTTGCCCAAGCTGGTGCCAAATCTATCGCCATCATCGGTCGAAGGCCTGAATGTCTTGAAACTTCAGTGAAGGCTATTCAAGCTACTAACCCCTCGGCCCAGGTCCTGTTCGAAACTGGAGATGTCACCAAGTTTGAGTCCATAAGCACCGCATTGAAGAAGGTCGTTGATAGACTTGGCAAAATTGACATTTTCATCGCCAATGCTGGCATGCTGCCAAAGGCTGGCCCAGTCTACGGCTATGATGAAGCTCAGCTCCGTCAAGGTCTTGAGATCAATGTCATTGGCGTCTTCAATTCTCTTCAAGCATTTCTCCCCCTCGCAGCCCTAGGTGCTAAGGTCATCTACGTCGGTTCTGGCATAGGTCACTGGGCCCCAATGGCTGAAGTCCCCGGTGTTTTCAGTTACGCTGCAGCCAAGGCAGCCGCTTTGAAGATGGTCGAGTATTTCGCGTTTGAGAACCCGAACATCCATATCGTCAGCATTCAACCTGGTATTATTGCGACAGGAATCAATCCCGACCTTAGTGTTGGATTCGATACAGGTTTGCTTATAGATTCTGTTCACATTATTACTTCCAAAACTAACAAGGTCAGTGGAGTTGCCAGCTCACTTTATGGTATGGCTTGCGTCAAGGGAAGCCGAGTTCTTGAAGGGCAAGTTCGTCTGGGCAAATTGGGACGCCCAAGAGCTTCTGTCGCGAGCAAAAGAGATCGAATCGACTATGCTCTTGAGAGTCACTTTGACTGGGGTTGATATGTAGAATTCTAATAGTTTAACTCATCTCACATGAGCACCACGTACTCGAAGTTATAACTAGTTAAGTGGTGCTAGAATACTTCTGGTATTTACAAGAAATCTCCACCACTCTCCCAGTTCGCTGATCTCATATGCATTTCCAACACCTTCGGCGTATCATGAACATCGGCTATCATTAATGAGATTTGTACTCCCCGTGACCTGCCAGAAAAGGCAATAAAGAAGATGAAGGTACTTTATTCTTTGAATCAAGTTTCTCCCGTCTCTTCACAGGAACCTTGGCCTTCTTCTTTTCCAGGTTCGATGCTGGCTTGTCATTATTATTTATCGGCCTCATAGTCATTACCACTTGCATTCCTGGCTTGACGGTGCTTTCCCACATTACCGGATCTATCATGTTGCCGTCAGAATCCATGAGATCATAATGGCGTGCAAGGACTAGTAGATAAAGCACTTCGATATGCACGAACGCTTGTCCAATCATGCATTCAATGTCCTTCAACGGATTAGTACGAATATCTCATCGTGATAAAGCGATACAACTTGTCTCCCACTTCTGAACAAGATAGTATGGGAACGTAAATTTTCGACCAACAGCATCTTTGAAACGGACGACTCTGGCGTCGCTTTGTTTGGGAGCCGGACTACTAGGTCTCACCTTGTCTATCTCAGGCTTACGCATGAAGGTTCCAGTAGCCTCGTCGTGAGAAAGACATGTCCAGTCCGCTAGAAGCGTGTCAACAAGAATTTGACCTGCTCCGGGTTCGTAAATGGCCATTTGCAATTCTGTTGGCGTTCGGACTACGAGGGCCGTCTTGTCAGAAGCTGGACCTTGATATCCTTCTCCACTACCTTGCTCACGAGTTTCTGAATTAAGTGCACTCCTAGGGTAATTTCAAACAAAAGTTCAAAAAGCCATCGGCCTGTCCCGTCAGATGGCCCATGGCCACGGATCTGCACCTGCCCCGTGGTATCGTCATTATCACTATCAGAGTCGGTCTTCGGTTGGCTTGATGATCGGCTAGTCTCAAATTCCTGGTTTTCCGAGAGATCAACCAGACAACGGGATGCTGCGTAGGCGAGGTTCTCTGACTGCTGGCGAAGGAGGGGAATTTCTGACTCTGGCTCTTTCTGCTTGCCTTCACTGGCGGAAGTTGACTGAGTGACTTGGTATCTGCGCAAAAATATTGGTTATCAAGGTACGAGAACAGAGACTTAGAATCCACTAACGTTGCTTCCTTTTTTGTTGTCGCTCCAAGAATCAGAATGTTGAGCATCAACTGAATAGCAGTCTTATGGCTCTCGATCAATGTAAGTTTATACTGCACTTCTGACCGCTTCAGGCTCCATCTAAAAGTTTGAAAGCCCCTAATGCTGTCCATAAGCGTATATATATCATCATGTATCGTGGATATACGGCGAGTGGCGCACTTTATTCGGCGGAGAAGTTTGCGACTACATATATCGGCGCTCTCTTGGAGTACCCGACGAAGTTCTGAAAGAATGCAAGATAGATCCGAGATATTGCGCGCTATATCTGCCATCTCACGCGAGGCACCGCGCGTCGAGGATATAAAATGGTATATCGCTTTGGAGAGCGATGTGCCTGCTGTGCAATGCCTGCAATGCTGGCGATGATAGACAGGGGATCCATTGCGACCAACCGTGTCAACAAACTTGATATCACATGAGGTTGGGAATGAAATGTCGAAGCTGTTGATGGCAAACAGTTGAAGAGAGATGGGGGGCTAAGCTGCCCTGTTGTGTGCCTTGGCACCTCCATAACCAATCACGTCGTTGAACTGCACAGCCTGATTTTCGATATGCCTTACAAGTCATCAGTGAGACTGCTGACTTGATCTTATGCCATATGACGCAATTTATCTACACAGGTCGCTGCAAAAGGATACTTTGATCAAGGCAACATGGCTATTTAGACCAGATATGTCATAGAGGCACGAGTCAAATATTCCTGGTCATTACATCCTCAATCCAATCAAGAATTGCTGGCTACAATACAGTCCCCATACCGTTACCCAAGCGCTATTATTCATCAACTTCATGGCTGTTGCCTTCTAGCCCTCCCCTCCCCTTCCTTTACTTGAGCCACTAAGCACTGTTACTACCCTGCTTTGCCTTAGCATCCGCCATCTCCTTCATATGTCGTCTCTTCCTAGCCTCCCAAAGAGGATACACGCAAAGCCCTGACGCAAAAAGAATGGTCACGCCATTCCAAATCTGCGCACCCAGAAATGCACGGTTTTGTCGACCACCGTGGGCTTCGTCAGCTGCCAGTGCAATGGGAGGCCCGATCAATGCTCCAAACCCCGCCGCGCCATAGACGATGCCCATTCGAGTACCAAGGACATTTAGTGAAGGACATAGGTAGGGGATGATGAAAGCAGGCAAGGTAGTGACTGCACCAGAGAAGAAGCCATATAGGATAAGGAAGACAGTAAAACCGCCCAAGTTATGGACTGCAATCCAGCACAGGGCAAGGACGCCAGATACCGCAACGTTGAACATGAGAATTGACTCTGCTCCCAAGATCTTCTTATCCACAACAGCTGCAGGAATGATTCGACCTAGAGCTTGGGCGGCATTGAGAACGGATAACATGTAATATGAAAGATCCTCTGAAACAGGATGGTCAAGACCCAACAGACCAAAGGAGGGAGTGAGGATGTATGGCACGAGGAAGCCCAGCCATATAAAGAAGGATGCCAACGTGAAGAAAATGAAGGCCTTGTCCTTGATGATCGACTTATCAAAGAGTTGTCGTGTTGGCTTCTTGACTGCTTGTGTGCTGGGCTTGATGAGGATGGCTGCGATTGTCAGCGTGAAGAGGGCAATGAAGCCAATCGCCCTGCAAGCCCAGCCAAAGCCACCAGAATCCAGTAAACGGCGGACTACAATGGGGTAAATGATACCACCGAAAGAGCCTCCCGCCGTCGCACAGCCAAGAGCCAGACCGCGGCGCGTCGTGAAGTAGAGGGGAATCATAGCAACGCTCGGGATGTACAACAGCCCAGTACATATGCCTCCAAGGACACCCCACGTCAACATGACTTGATAGTATTGTGTCGATAAGCTCAGCATCATAAGTGCAAAGGTGAGCATGAGACTCGAGGCGACGAGGATGGGATAGAAGTATCCTTGGTCAAAGAGCGGACCGGAGATGACACCGATGATGAGGATCAGGGAGACTTGGAGGGTACCGATCCATGATATCGCAGATGAGGAGTGTGTTCGAAGGAGTGTCGTTTCGTAGTACGTTTGGAACACGCCAAAGCTGTTGGCTAAACCGAAGTTGTTGAGGTTGATAAGAAAAGAACCAAGGACTTGAAGCCATGCTGTTAGCCCACCATCGGGAGGAGGTTGGCTTGTTGTAGATGGCTTCCAGTACCGAAAGAGGCCTTTCTCAGGCTCCTTTTCTTTTGTCGAAGTTGAGTTATCAGAAGACATGTTTACAGTGATGCCAAGAATCTCTCCAAGCCCTCAAGCTTCTGAGGTTTACGAGCCAACCTTTATACTGCATCTCTCTAGAGGTCAAAGACCGTGTCTGACGCTGCCTTGCCGCAAACCAAACCGGGGTGAGTTCTTGATAGTCCCTTTTGAGATAAGTGACAGCGGCAGACAACGCGTTTTACTGTTTTAGGCTTTGCCTTATGAGACACTGTCGATCATCGTCATGCCTTGATCTTTTGAATTGCCTAATCGAGAAAGCTTGACATGTTCAGGTCAATGATTGGCTGGTATCCATTTTCAGGGTATTGACATCATTTTTGTGTGGGGCAGCTGAGGTCTTGGTTGTGTTTGTCAGCTTTTGCAATCATTGAGACACTTTCTTATGTTCAAAGAACTGGGTTGGGATAAGAAGAAGTAATCCATGCTATCAGTCTGAGATTCGTTGGACACAATGTGATAGGGGACTTTGCGGAATGCGAATGACATGGGCGTCAAATTGTTGGTTGAGCATCAGTATCGGTTAGCGCATGAATTGTGACATGACAGACCTCAGCAAACCCACGACGGTTTTATTTCGAACTAACATAAATCATAAATCGTGAAACAATTCTTACCCAATTAAGAGTAATAACCCGATATTCTTTCACCAGACCGAAGACCCTGATCATGATGGCACGAGAGTTATTGAGTACTGCAAATAATGTTTCTTGCTTACCCTACACTCATCGAAGCCGCCTGAGTTAAAGCCGCCTGAGTTGCCTTCATAATTCGCGACGACATGAACCGAACCTTTGTCATTCTTAGCTCATTGCCCTTGTTTGCTGCAGCTACAAACTGTAAGCTCGTACACGCCGCTCGACAAAACTCCAAATGGATGGAGGACGCCATTCACAATACACCTCAACTTTGACCGTCACAACGGCGAGACAAACAGTCGTCTCTGGGGAAGCTTAAATAGAAGCATAGCTTGACCTTTTCTCATCTCCAAACCTTGCCTACACTCATCGGGAAAATGCTTTCCCACATCACGGCATCTCCAGGGTGGACTCGGAGTCTCCTCGCATAAGTAGATGTAACGTTGAGAAGCAGTCAGTAATTAATCACGATCCATTGGTTAGAATTATCGGTCTGTCCCTTCAATCTCGCCCTTCCAGCAGGGAACCTTTGAGTTTGCGGGCGGTTTGTACTCCACTATCCACTTTCCACGTGCCGGATATCCGTGTTGATCTTTTGCTGACCCCGCGAAACAAACGCGAAAAGTCACGATGATTTGGGGTAGAGGCATTTAACAGAAGCTGTGGCAAGTTCCACGTTAGAAAGACTCAATACGAGATCTGTGATATTTTAAGCATGCAATCATCTTTCACAGCCTCTTCTCTATGAAAAGATGACAGGGCAAGTCCCGAGTCTGCTTCTCGAAGCCATCGTGGAAATCTCCGCGTCTCACTGTGAGATGCGGGGAAGCACTAGCAGTCACCATCTGACTCCAATTGGACAGACAAGTTCATCGGGCAACTAAAATAGGTATCTCCGCGGTGATGCCGTTGGCATGAGGAGAAATAAAGTGGCGAATTCCCCGCAATCGGCACGAAATATCCGTCTGGAGGGTGCGGAGAGTGCGACTAGACCGTGGAGAAGCCTCCGTATTTCCCCGCTGGTTGAAGAGACCATCCCCAATATTTCTTAACCATAAATACTATGCCTATTTCTCCTTGACAACGTTTTGATGTTCTGTACCTTTGTGTCGAGTAGGATATCGTTAAGAAATTCTGTCAAGATGAAGTTCACGCTTGGAAACAGAGCCGCTATGGCGGATACGCCTAGTGAGGTTATGAACTGGCGCTTATACTGGAGTACCTTTGTCTTTGGTTCGTCATCCAACCCCAGTCACTCATTCGTCAATCGCTAACTTCTTCGAAAGGTGTCTTAGGTGCCAGTCGTGGTCTTGACGAAGGCCTCGTCGGAGGCATGGTCACTCTAAAGAGCTTCAAAGACGAATTCGGTCTCGACCACGGATCAGCAGAACATCAAGCCCAAGTCGAGTCCAATATTACCAGTATGGTTCAAATCGGTTCCATCGCTGGCTCTCTCCTTGCATTCTTCCTATGCGATAAGATTGGTCGTGTTCGGTCACTTCAATTCCTTTGTGTGCTTTGGCTTGTTGGTTTCATCATCGTTGTTACCAGCCATGGAAGCGTGGGACAGGTTTTGGCTGGACGCTTCATTGCCGGCCTGGGTATTGGCATGACTGTCGTTGTTGGTCCGACATACCTTGCTGAGACTGCACCGAGGGCTGTGCGTGGTATGCTCACCAATATCTTTGCTGGTTCTGTCTACCTTGGTGTCATGGTTGCCTACTTCAGCAACTGGGGTGCTTCCATCAACATGCCCGACTCCTCTCGATACCAATGGGTTGCACCTCAAACATGCCATATTGGCTTTGCTGGGTATGTAAACTTCTGCTACTCTAGTGTTCAACGACTGACCTTTGTAGACTTATTCTGCTCCTATCTTTCACCGTCCCCGAAACCCCTCGCTGGCTCACCATGAAGGGCCGAAACGAAGAAAGCACTAAGGCTCTCTGTAAGCTTCGACAACTCCCCGAAGACCATCCCTTCGTCCAAGCCGAGTTGTACGGCATTCGCGAGCAACTTGAGCGAGAGCAAGAGGCTATCCTCGGTGTCTCCCGATGGGGCAAGATCCGAGAACTTCTTACAATCCCCGCCAACCGATATCGCTTCATGCTTGGCTTCATGGCTCAGCTCCTTGGTCAATGGTCTGGCGCTAGTGCCATCACCATCTACGCCGCTGAGTTCTTTGGCGTCCTCGGAAAGTCTGGCCAGTCCGAGAAGCTTTTCGCTACTTGCATTCTCGGTGTTGTCAAGTTGGTCTCTGCCTATGCATGCGCTTTCTTCCTCGTCGACTTCATCGGCCGACGTCGATCTCTCTATGCTGGCATTACTCTTCAGACTATTTCAGTCTTGTACATCGCCATTTTCCTTGCTATTGTTGGTACCAAGACCCTCGAGGATGGAACCTTGACAAGCACACAGAAACATGCTGGCGTTGGCGCAATTGCAATGCTGTACATCTCCGGTGTCGGTTGGACCATGGGGTGGAACTCGTTCCAGTATCTTGTCAACGCTGAGATTTGGCCTCTTCGTCTTCGTGCCCTGGGTAGTTCCATCTCTATGTGTCTTCACTTTGCGAACCAGTACGGCAACACCAAGGCTGTTCCTCTCATGCTGCTTCACATGACAAGCAGCGGATTCTTCTTCTTTTGTGCTGCTGTTTGTATCCTCGGTCTCATCTGGGTTTGGGCATTTGTTCCTGAGATGGCGGGACGATCGCTTGAGAGCACTGATGAACTATTCTCTCTGCCTTGGTACAAGATTGGTCGCTATGGAAATAAGCTGGCGCCTGATAATGAAGCTATCTTGGCAAGGGATGAGAAGGCTGAGATGAAGCGGGAGGTGGAGGTGAGCCAACTTGAGCAAGCATGAAGAGATTTGTCTAGTAAATAGGAATAAAATCTCTTGAAACAATATGAACAGACAGTAGTTGTGATTTCAATTGTCTTTAATCTCACATAGCTGCAGCAAAAGCTATACTGTCTCTCAATATCCGTTTTAACTTGGCAAGTCTGATACAGACTGCAAGGGGTAGGATTGAGAGTCATTTGCGGCAAGGTAAAGCCACGTCCACGAGAGAAAGACAGCGCCGTGGGGGATAGTGGTTTCCACTGAGGATCCTTCATCTTTTAATCAAGGGATCCTTCGCCTTCCAGAGCGATCCTCATGGCAAGCGGAGTGAAGTTACCTCGCACCACATGCACATCGACACCACTGTCAATGAGGAACTGGCACAAATTGGGACTTAGCAGAAACACCGCGATCTGTAGCGGGCCGTTTGATAGTTGGTGCATAGTCGACAGCTCGGCCTGTGCCCCAGACGGCACCGCATGAGCCCATGCCCTAAAGTTGCCGGTCTTGTGGATATCGGATAGGCGCTTGAGAAGTCCCAGAGCGGGGTTCTCTTCTATGACTTTCAGGTGAATAGGATAGGAAGTTGTGCTTGTCTGTCTTCCCAGAGAAGCATAGGCAGCGAACTTGTAAAAAGGGCGCCAAAGAATGAAGTATGTCTTTATAGAGATCAGGATTCGTCCTTTCGATGCTCTTAAGTACTTTGCGCCTGCTGACTTCTGCAACCGTTTAATCTTCCAAATCCTTCGTATGGGCTGAAAATTCAATATGTTCAAACCCCTGAGCGAGTTACTCCCCGATCTCTTCTTCGTTTCTGCTAAATAAGGCAGAGCTGATAGTCTCGGATCCATCGCCTACCCCTTTCAAGGACCGGGTCGTACGAGCTACCTAATCACTGCATTCGTCCAGCCCATCAACTATAACAAATAACTTCTTGTAAACTTGAGACATGCATCCAACGAGCTCCACAAGGTCGTCTGATCTTGGTTTGGTGGGAAGCTTGTCGTCGGGATGGAGCATGTCGAAGTATTCTTCGAGAAGATCGAAGGCTTCTTCGAGAAGATCGAAGGCTTCTTCGCCTTGGAGACCAAGTTGGACTGCGAGTGCCGCGACAATATTCTCGGGGAGATAGGAGTCAGGGTTCTTGGAATCGCAGAACGCGAAGCAGACTGCTGTAAGATAGTCGCTCTGTTCAAGAACAGTCTCGATGACAAGTCCGCACAGAACCGACTTTCCACTGCCTGGAGAGACGTTGATGAGCTCACAATGTGGCAAAGCGCTGGAACGTACCTGGAATGCTACCAAGCTACAATTGAGAGTTTGATCCATTCTTCTACCTTTCAAACGTGGAATCGTGGCTGCTGGGCCAAAACCCAGTCGCTTCGTGTCGCAGCTCGCGACTAACATGAAGATAGCCCTGAGGTTTCGCGCGTAGAAAGAAGTTCAAGACCTATTTTCGCCTCTTGTCAAGCTCAAATCGAGTCTCAAAACTGATCATTCTTTTGATCATGCTGTGGATCTCATCCTGCTTAGCCAGACTCTTCATCAAAGCATCCTGCTATCTGCAGACAGTGTAAGATGAAGATTGGCGCGATGATTTGCAAGCTCGGAGACCAAATCTCTTGTTTCCTGCAGTAAAAAGGGCCATTTCAACCTCCGAACGAAACGCCTTGCTGATTTTGCAACGCCAAAGTCAGACAAGGCTTTGCCAAGCTTGCTATTGATCTCATTCAATCTCTTTGGCACCACTCAAGATGCTGTGGTTTTAGCGCCGGATTTGAGTCTCGCTCTTCCAATACGCAAGTCAACAGTCGCAGGTTTTCGAGAATTCCAGTCTCTTGTCCGGGTGGCGGAGTCTTGGGCTTTTGACGGAGCATATTTGACTTCCTTGCAGAACTTGGTGACTTGTTTAAAGACAGGCCCAGTGAGTTGAACAAGACAAACGATGCTAGCAGTCATGTCCGAGCCGTGATTACGATGGCAATAGTTGCCAGGAATAATAATGAAGGGGGATATGAAGAATAGGCTGCAGTGAGATTGAGCTTGAAACGGATGGATCAGAGTGGTGCAATCGAGCTGGGGCAAGAGCAGCCATCTTTCACCTCCTCCCGTCTTTATGGAACGGGGACGGCTCCCAAAGCAGGAGCTGTTGCCAAACGAGTAATGACCTTCCGACAAACACAAAACAACTGCGACTGCTCGATTGCGTTTCTCACCTGAATAACATCATCATCATCATCATCAAACCTCTCATTTTGGCATCACTAGCATCATCTTCCCTCTGATCATCACCATCACCATCACCATCATCTTCTTCTTCATCTGGATTTGCATCAGCCCTCTCTCCTCAACATCATCAGCAGTACCATCCCTCTCAGCCACAGCATCTGCATCATCACCGATCCGGATCGTCTTTTGCACGATCCATCTCTTCTTCATCATCATCATCTGCATCGTCCCTCTCGCTCAAACGCTACAGGCCTCATCGCTCATTCCTGCTCACACTTCGCTTGTGCATCCACCCACGGCCGCTATGCGCTCTCTTCACCTTGTGGCCCTTTGCGGTATGAGCCCCACCTAGCAATCAATTCTGCAGTTCAATCTCTGACCACCTTCTCTTTAGGTATCCCACTGGCTTTGGCTCGAGGTGGTTGCGGGTGTTGTGGGGGCTGTTCGACACCTTGTTTCAAAGCCGACATACGTGCTGACACCAACCGCGATGGACGTGTCGACCTCGAAGGCCTTTCAGACACGATCGACAAGACGCGATGGAATGAAACGCACGGTGCCATTTTCCTCCCCAATATCGGCGATACTGGTGGACGATGCCGAATTGAGTTTGAGAACCGCAACACTTTCAGCGATGAGAGACTCGACGATTGCCACGATGCTTCCGACAACACCCAGAGATCTCCCGAATATCTCGCACCTCTCAAGACCGTCCCCAATCCAGACCTCTTCGGCAGCGCAAAGGGTACTGTTACAGTTCCCGATGCGACTCAGCGAAAGTTCGTACGTATCTTCCAGAAGAAGGGCAATGATTGGGTATACATCGAAAACAACCATATCTTCTATCAACCGGAGCTGCAGGCTGGCCTTGACCTTGGCATTGATGCTCGTGATACCAGACGTCCCGAGAGTCGGGACACCAGAAACCCTGAGAGTTGGGATGGACGGGTCACTGTTCGCTTCACCATTCAAGATGGAGATACCGGATGCACCGACACGGTCATGTTACGTGTCGCACCCGTGCTCACACACCATCATCTCCAAAAGGTCGAACAAGTCCTCACCGCCCACGGTACCTGGGACCCTTATCCTGCCAACTTCAACAACAAGCTCGACTCAATTACCAAGGCCGCTGGCATGAAGAAAGACCTCTACCGCTTCAATACAACATACGAAAATTGGGTTCAAGACTTTGTTCAGCCAGGCTACGCAAGCATGCCCGGTCCTCATGGAACAGTATCTATCCGAATCATGATTCGGTGTCCCCGACGCGGTCAAGAGAGTGGTCTACATCTCTTTCGGGCTTTCCGAGAGGCCGGGATTGGTGCAGTGCAGCATCTCGGGAAGTCGAGCCTTAGGACCAATGCCGGTGGCAACATCGAAGCCATTCCTCCTTACACCTTCGAAGGCAAGACATGGCCAGCTGGGCGTCTCATCCTTGGCAAGCATGGCAACAAAAGCCATCATATCCGTTCTTACTTTGAAGCTCAAGAGTCACAGGAGCCCCTCCTGCTCGATACTTCCTGGCTCGCAGTCGGTCATGTCGATGAGTTCCTCCAGTTCATCCCCGCCAACAACACCCGAGGTTGGGTTGCAGTCATTAGTGACCCTCATTTAGCTATCAAGCTTCTTGAAGAGGTGCAAGAGGCCGGGAATGGATCGCTCTCGGCTATCTCACGCAAGAAATCTTCTACTCGGTGGCCCAAGGGCTGCGAGATGCCCGAGTGTCACCGACTCGTCCGTTCCATTACCGTAAGCCAACTATTGGGAAATAATAGACTGATGGGGCTTAACGATATGTGCGCTCGACAAATCAACGACAGCATACAGATTCTCAGGAAGGAAGTTGGACTTACTGATGAGGACATCATTCGCATCCCATCTTTGTTCATTGAACACGGCTCCTCAAAGTTTGGGGATCCTGACTCGGATGTCACAGTCATCGCATTCTTCCCTGCTGTCATAAACAACCTCGTTCTTACTGGTTACAACACTTGCGTTGCGCCTAAACCGTGGGGTCCACTTGTCGGGCGGAAGGATATCTTTGCTGAGACAATCAAAGACAAGTATGCTGAGGTTGAGATGAACATCGAATTTATTGATGACTGGGATAGGCATCATAGACTCCTAGGAGGGGTTCATTGCGCCACTAACTCAATTCGAGACATGTCTGCAAAGTGGTGGTGATCAAGTTGGGTTGCAGGATCAGACAGACCTTTGACAATCCGCCTTTGTTGTAAATAGTCTTTTATTCATATGCAACATCATTAGTTCCTTCTATACCTCCTTAGCCTCTAGTAATTCTATGCTCTTGTGATCTACAATCGCCGCGCTGTGTCGTTCCACCATAGCATCAACAATCTCGCGGCTCTGCATCAGTGGCCCAACAAGGGCCATGCAAAGCCGTGAAAGGTTTGTCGCCGGTACTCCTCTCAAACATCCTCCATCTCAAGCTCCGGGCCGCCAGCATGCTTCAGGGCGCTGAGATAAGACTGCAAGAGGTCTTTCTCATGATCGCGGCGATCTCGAATTGACAATGACCCGCCGATGGAATAAGCAACATGGTGCAAGGCTGATGCGGCGTGATTGACCTGCCAGTCAAGGAAGCCAGGCTCTCCTGTGGGGGAGACGAACGTTTTCCCAATATGTGCATCACCATGAACAATGCGCTTCAATTTGGACTCTGATGCTCAAAGGGCCTTGAATATGGCCGTCATTTGCCCCCGATCCTCCATGAACTTAGGAACTGGAGGTCTCGCGTCTGGATCAAAACATTTGTCACGTTCTTCCGGTGCAAGAAATCCCAGGATTGCATCGCTGATTGGAAGAGTTTCGCTCACTGAGGTAATCGTGTCACCTGTGTCCCCCCAGGTACTGGCATGGAGGGTAGCTGACACTCATCCTCGCCCTTTCGACCGGCCATGTCTCAAGTGGGTTACCGAAGGTGTAGCCCTGAGCTTTGACATCGGCCATCACAACGATGCCCTGTCCATTTACAGTATCTGCGCCAGCATACGATACCGGTGGGCGAAGGATCTTGACCTTTGGGGCAAGGTAGTAGTAGAACTCTGCTTCACTTCGATAAATGGGGTAGAGGAAAGGCAAAGACTCTTGAATGTCGGAATTGAACCCGCTTTTGACGCAAACACTACTGGCGCTGTCATTGGTACCATTCTTGAAAGTTAATTGGCTCGATATTTGGAAGCCGTTCCATGGATGGCCTCGATGACCTCAACGTCGTGAACCGGGTTGTTGAGAATCTCGATGAACCAATGTTTCGGAAGCTCATCGACCGTCAGCGACAACGGCTCGTTGGATCGTATGACACCATTCACTTTTCCTGTGATTGGGGGCATTCATTGTAGTTTGCGATCCGCAAGCAGGGTCGTCTGCAGTGCATTGAAGAGCGGGGTTGCTTATCTGTTGGGAAACATAAGCATTGCAAAAGTTCTTTGACATTCTTGGCGAGCAGTACATATCTGACATGTTGCTAATTGGCCAAGATTGCATTTCGCAGGCTCTGCTCATCTTTGTGGGATGGAGTCACCCGATAACTGTGTAAACAATGCTAATGCTTCGGTATTCTCAAGAGTCCACTGCCTATGTATAGCGCCCTATGTAAATGTGAAAACGAGGAAGTAAACGATGTTCCCAATCACCTTGCTTCGATACAGAGCTCTTGTTAGCCTTGATCACTGTGCGGGAGTATCTCACAGCGTATACTTCGTCCCCATGAGGGAATCAAGACAGTCAAGGCCGGCCTCGACATGGCAAGGAATAAATAACTTGTTCCAGTCGTATTAGTGATCCGCTACAACTTAACCCTGGACTCGTCGGTGAATGAGTCACCGAGCCTAGGCAAATGGGGAAGGCCTGTAGGCTGGTGCGGGGCAAACAAGCGACCTAATGCAGCCTGAACAGCAGAATCCCGGTGAATCTGAGCCTCCAACACCATTTATAAATCTCGTGCCATGCCAAGCATTATCTCCCTCTATACATACTACAGCAAGGTCTCAATAGAATCTACAGCCATTTTCCCATCGCACATCTCACCATGACGCCTACAATTGAAGAACTGCTGAGAGACTACGATGACGGCGCTCCAATCGAAAGAATTGCATATCGCAAATACAAACACCCCATCGCCATCGTCGAGCCAGATCCTACATGGCCTGAGCTCTTCACCCGCGCAAAAGCACGCATCGAGTCCGCTCTCGGCGACACAGCAATCTCAATCAACCACGTCGGCTCAACAAGCGTTCCAGGCCTTCCAGCCAAAGCCGTCATCGACATTGACCTAACAGTAAAAGATCTGAATGATGAAGCATCCTACGTACAGGCTCTTGAAGAAGTTGGCTTCCATTTTCTCTTGCGCGAGCCTGGATGGCATGGACATCGCTTCTTTTGCGATTATGAGCCTGTGCCGACGAATCTGCATGTTTGGGGTCCTGGCTGCCCTGAGGTGGTGAGACATAAGATCTTTGCGGATTGGTTGAGAAAAAATGAGGATGATAAGAAAGCTTATGAGAATATCAAGAGGGAGGCTGCGAAGGCGAGTGTTGAGAATGGGGAGGATGTGATGGAGTATAATAATAGGAAGCAGGATGTCATTCGGGGTATTCTGCAGAGGGCGTTCAAGGATCTGGGCTACCTGTAGAGCATGCCAGAGTTTTGCTCCAGGACCAATGATGGCTTATAGGCAAGCAAGCAATAAAACATTAGGTGATGTCAAAAAGGATACGAGAGAAGCTTTGGCGATTATTGAGATCGGCATTTTGGAAGAATGCGGGATTGACAGGATGTTAGCAGTTGAAGTGTTCGGTTAGTACACCTAACTACTCACAAACCCGGATATCCTTGAGATAAAGCTCCGGTAGAAGCATGCTGTCGGATGTTACCGTGAAGTTTCTTGTGATACCTTCCACTTTCAGCCTAGGTTTCAGCTAACCTCAGCTTGGTCCACGACTCCAAATGGTAAAGACCGACTTGCTGCCTGAATGGCTCCAGCAGAAAATTCACGTTCTTTCTAACAATTTCTCAAATATCTAATAGCCCTTTCTCACAGTTTACTATCCTTCTACATCATCTTGTAAAGTCTCTCATAATGTCTCACACACCAACTCAGGCTTGTCCATGCCACGCCCCAGGCGACGATCCTGCTGAAATCACAACTCTGCACCAAGCAGCTTTTCACCAAAATAACCAACTACTAGAAGAGCTCCTGCAAAACGGTGCAGACGTATCAGCTACGCAAACGGCTCGTGACTTCTTGCCACTTCACTATGCCGTGCAATTCGGTGATGAGAAAGCTGTGCAGATGCTCATTGAAGCTGGGTCCAACGTCTCTGCAGCAAGTTATGACGGTGTCACGCCGTTGCACAATACGTCTGCCGGTGGCGATGTGAGGATCACCGAAATGCTCTTGAAGGCGGGAGCAAATGTTGACAGCCGCAACATCGATGAAGAAACGCCTCTTCATGTCGTGTCATTGTTCGGGGAGACACAAATCGCAAAGCTCCTCATAGAGGCTGGGGCGGATGTTTCGGCAAAGGATTGCTATGGAAACACTGCTTTGCATATTGCTGCGGCTCATGAACATATCGGGATTGTCGAAGCTCTTGTTGCCGCCGGCGCTGATCTTAACGCCGTGAATAACAATGGCGATCCAGTGCTGCATCATGCAATGAGCGACGGACCAGAATGTGTCAAACTTCTTATCGATCATGGAGCGAATGTCCATCTCAAAGGCGAAGGCGGTGATACTCTTCTGCATCGCGCTGCGCAGAGCTCACCTGGACTGGTGCGAGACTTGGTCAAAGCTGGGATTGACCTTGAGGCAACGAACGACGAAGGAGCAACGGCGCTCCATTGTGCTGCAGCATGGGGAGAGACTGTATCACTGCAGATTCTGATCGAGAGCGGAGGAAATGTCAGCGCGGCCAACAATGATGGAGAGACGGTTCAGCATCTTGTGGCGGGGAACCCTTCTTCCAGAAGTGGAGAGGATTCAGAGACAAAGGCTAAGCTTTTAATTAAGGCGGGAGCAGATATTAATGTGGAAACAAAGTCTGGGAAGACGCCTTTGGGTTATGTGGTTAATTGTCAAGGCGAGGCGGTTGAGAAAATACTCCGCGAGATGGGGGCGGCGTAAGAGACACAGAGCAGAGCAACCAGATCTCACCAGTTCTGAGTTTGGGTCTTTTGATTGAATTATCAGCTTCTTAATATAAAATCAATTTTACTACATCATTCCCAGTAAAATGTTATGCCCGATCCACAAGAGCCCAAGTATGGTCAGCAATCTTCCTTCTCTCCTCCTCACTCCACTCTTTCTTCCCTCCAATCACCTTTCCATGATTATCGATACAAGCCCAGGAAATCTCCTTCGATTGTAACTCATCCGCAGCTTTGTACAGTCCATCAAGTTGTCTTTCAGCGCATTGCTCAGGCTGCAGACCAACCAATCTCGAAGCAACCTTGGACACAGCTCGGAAATACCAAGCCGAGTTCTTCGGCGTCGCTGTGTTTACGACTCCGGGATATCCATGGGCGAAGAATTGTTTCGCACCTTTGTTTTCAAGGGCGTGATACTGTATCATTGCATCATTCATGGTGATGCAGTGGTTTGCTGCATGAGCAAGACTGAAGTTTTCTTTAAGGTCGAGATCATCCCAGTTCAACTTTTCAGGACTGGCATTCAGCCCGTCCAAAACGAGGAGAACTTTCGCGTCTTCACTAAGAATAGGCCTGAGCTCTCTGATCAAGAGCTGTCGACCGTAGTAGTGCAACGCCATCTTCCTGTCAATCCCCTCAGATGTTTCCGTCCGTCCAGCGAATGACATGATTCCCTGCGTCATCACGAGAAGGTCAAGAGGACTATTTTGGCTATCATTTCGGAACTCTTGCGCAAACTCTTTCAAAGCGTGCATTGATGTCGCGTCGACGGAGCGGAAGGAGACTTTCTCAGCTGGCATGGCCTGGGGCTTTGTGCGGCCCACGATGGTGATTGATGAGAACTGATACTTCGGAGATGTTGCCAAACGGCTGGCGATTGCATAGCCAATGCCGCTGGTGCCGCCCACTACCAGAGCGTTGGAGCCAGAAATGACTTTGTTCATGATGAAGATGAGATGAGGAGAGGAAATGCAGTGTCAGACAAGATGCGGGGGATGAAGAACAAGATATAGCGGTGGATGGTATGACAGACCAGTCAAAACTGCTCTAAACGAGCAAATGAGCATTATTTATACTGAAAGAGTGTGATCAATGATAAGAGTTGATGCTGTGCCGCTTTCATGCGCGCTGATCACTAGTGCTTATGTTGTCGCCTAATCGTCTGCAAAAGGAGATTTTCCATGCTAGTCTCACACTTCATCACACCTTATCCCGAGTCCGAGTCCGAAAATATGGGAGTTGTCCGTCTCCATCTCATCGACGCACAGGCTAATTCTCCAATGAACGTATAATCTCTTCCATGTGAGCAAACGCAAATTCATCCATTACCTCCCTCCAGATTCTGTCCCGAACACTCTTGCCCTCTTCAGTGTAGTAGTAGAAGCCGAATCTGGGATCTGTTAGCGACTGGTGGAAAACGCAGTGCAGAAGTACATACGGGTAAATCTTCCAATCCATGATATACGATCCATGGGATTCTTCTCCCTTGATAATCGCGGCATCAACATAAGATGAGGCCGATTGTTCCTGTGTATGACCCACTAGTCTTGTTCCTATGGCCATACCTATCTTCATCAGCCAAGAGCCTTTGTTCATAAGGCCTGTGCCCTTGGTCAAGCCGGGATCGATAAGGTTGATGATAACATCCTTGGGGTCAACGTGTTGAGATAGTCTGTCGATAAAGAGTTGACCGAGAAACTTGGACTTCCCGTAATGCCCCATACCATCGAAATTGCCTTCTGAGTCAAGAGCAGATAGGATATGGTCTGCCTTGGCTTCGGGCAATTCGCAGTGCATGGCTGTCCCTGAACTGACGATAGTCAGGCGGCCTGGCTTCGGAGTTGGAGCCCTGCTCTTGAGAATAGGCAAGAGAATAACGGAAAGATACATGGTAGAGAGAAAGTTGACCTGTATTGTCTCTTCATGACCTGTTGCCTTGTTACGGTGGAAGGTTACATCGCCCATGCCAGCGTTGAGAATGACAAAGTCTATCCTAGACAGAGTCTCGCAGCGCTTTGCAAAGCCTTCAATGGAGCTGTAGTCTCCCATGTCGAGCCTCCAAACATCAATTTGGGGACTTGTCGACGATGTTGTCCGACGAAGCTGCTCAGCGGCAGCATTGCCCTTGTCTTCAGATCTCACGGCGATGATGAGATGGCTCAGTTTATGCTGGAGCAGAAGCTTGGCACATGCAAAGCCGATTCCATTGTTTGCTCCGGTGATGATTGCGGTTTGGCCTGAGAGGTCGAGATCTTTGGGGGGCATTTGTGGCTTGCTGCATAGTTGCGCTTGGATGAAAAGCTGGCCGACGGATAGGGTAAGTGCAGGCATCTGTGAGGATGCACTTTTGAAGGGAGATTGGTTCTTAGCCATGGTGGGTGTTCAGAATTATAACTTGAGAGAAGCAGCTGAGTATAAAGTAAGAACTTATTTTAATGATATCGCTCTCTAGAGAGTAGAGAAACAGCTTTCCTTTATATTAGATATTCACCTACATGAACTGCGCCTGTCTATCGTACTACTCTGTTATGATCGACATACCACTAACCAAGCTAGGATAACGATGTGGTCTTCGCATCTTAAACGTGCTTCACTAACGCGCGTCTTTAGACTTTTCTTTTAGCTCTTTGTCTGATGGTCGCGCCTCGCATACTCCTCCTAGGCTTTTTCGGATAGGCCATGATACACGACCACATTGATGCCCAAACGCGGTTAGTGCTCATGATAAGATCTGCGGTAACTCGGAGCTTTCTAAAGTCCGGACAGGCCCGAGTTGACGCTTAGCCTAATCCAGGCATCAGTCTGGTCGAGGTGCGGGTCCATCTGTGACGGAGGATTGAGGCTGAGCGGATGCGAGATTTGGACCAGATTGAAGCCCTTTTTCGGTTCGGTCAGCATAACTCAATCACGCTTCGTAAACATCTGATCCAATGCCAGCCACTGAGTTCACGTTTCTTACTGTCGATGGCCAGGGGCGTCCACTCGAACCCGGTAGTCGAGCCTCGATCCGCAGTCGGTGTATGAAGGGGGTCAACGCACGCCATGGCTCGCGCCGATCGAACAGAAAGGCGCGCATGTCATCCCATAATGCTTCAATGTCACAGGAACTCACCTCCTCTTATCAATTAGCAAGTTGCGAGCCTCTTGTAAAGTCGCTGCAGCTCCGAACTCATGAACTTAGCTTTGACTCATCTCCCTTGCCATCTACTGCGTTGCGGTTAGGTATGCATTGTAGATTCGCATCAGAGATTGGTTATCAGTACTAACGGGAGTTTTAGTCGTCAAGTACAATGCCTTGCTCGATGCAACATACCCTCTTGAGAGACACCTCGAGAGCACAGATGACAACCCTATTCACAGAATGACCGACTACTTGATATTGTTGAACGAGAATAAGATTCTGCTAGAGTCGATATTCCTCGCTACATATGCCGTGGATGATTTGTGCTCTGGAACCAAGATATCACCTCGATCGCAGCAATCACTCTGCACCATCCTCTCATCATTAAACAACAATCTTCACAAAGCTTCGACACAGCAGTCCTATTCCACCATACTCATCATCTTAATTCTACTCTTCGCAGCCGAGTCATTTCAAGATTTTAACGCTATCACAACTCACCTAGTCGGGCTCAGGAAGTTACTGGAATTGCGCGAGACGAAGCCTGTGCCGATGGACTCGAAACTACTGTTCAAGATCCAGCAGGTCGATCTTAGGACAGCGTTAG
This sequence comes from Fusarium sp. NRRL 53293, assembly GCA_013759125.1. Classification (NCBI taxonomy): domain Eukaryota; kingdom Fungi; phylum Ascomycota; class Sordariomycetes; order Hypocreales; family Nectriaceae; genus Fusarium; species Fusarium sp. NRRL 53293. The sequence goes on from JABSTN010000203.1 coordinate 140,073, forward strand.
CAACGGGTGGTTCATTGTATTTTCCTTTTGCTTATTCATACTCGCAACAGCCTGTTGGCGTCATAAAACCGCCAAGCGTTATGCCTTGGCTGATGGCGCACCCCGCTTTGATGAGCTGCTACCAGACATTGCAGGCTTTGTCAACTCGTGCGAACCGTCACCAAGCTTCAAGCATTAGACCCCTTCTCAACTGGGCAGATTTCCAATCTCAGGTTAGCACGAGTCAGACTCACCTGATCGGTCTTGGGAGCAGCCAGCTGCCTGGCGAGTCTGAAGCTCTGCGACTTGGTATGCTTGCGTTCTTATCCACACTCTCACGCAGTCCGCTGCAAAAACCTCGTCTACCCATATTCGCTTCACAGCTCGAAGAGTGCTGTTTTGCCATGAAACGAGAGCAAGATCCCTACAAGCCATTGCTTATTTGGCTGATGTTGATGGGTTGTATATCTACTATCGACGCATCGAGCTCGATATTTTCAGTATGGAGATCTTGTGTTCAACCAGACCTCTCCTGGGAAGATGTGCGAAAAATAATTGGCGAATTGCCGTGGATTCAGATAATACACGACGAGCCTGGGGAACGAAACTATAGGCAGCTACAAGCACGAAGGGGCGACTGGGGCTCATAGTTCAGCCATACACATAAACTTCAGATCTAACGCCACCCCATCCCTATGGACACAGGATTCTCGATTTCCGATGACTAATAGTTGTAGGCTAATAGTGATTACGGCCATACCTGGGCAGAGAATGTCGGCGTGGCGATGTAGTCACAGGTATACGCAGATATCTAACAGACTTTAATATAATGAATCACGATGGGCTTTCTACTTTAAGTATCAGTGCTCCAGAATACTTGACCCATCACCTGACAGGTACACGCTCCCCTGTGATCTGTGTAGGTTGCTGAGTACTGGACCTGAAGTAACAGCCATCACGATGAGCTGACTGATTGTACTGTCTCGATCTCGGCATGATATCACTCCAACTCGCAAGACATTCCCAGCAGAACTCATGGCGGCATAGCGTACCTATCACTGCAGTTAGAACGAATCAAGTGGGACTGCTGGTGAGGTGACTCACAAGTCATGTGGAAGCAACCTTGACCTTTCTGTGTATTGACTCCGCATGAGGGGCACTTCTTGGTATTGGCATTTACCCAGTCTCGAGTTTCACGGAACCGAGGGTCTCCATTCTCCTGCATGCTATCAAACTCTTCGCATGTCAAATCAACATGCCATTTGACCTGGTGTTGGAAGCACATCTCGTAACCGCATTCCCTACATGAGACGTGGTTACTCTCGATTAGGTCATGTATCTGTCCATAGGAACAACTCTCAGCAAGACACCATCGAAAAGAAGGCAGGTTGCTCAAAGCCTCTAGCTTCAAGTAGTTATCGTATCTTCGAGCTCATTAGAAACATGTTTTCCTCATAAAGAATAGAAACAGTACTTACTTTGAGAATGTATCTTGTCTCGCATATAGTTTCACCTCGTCGTATTCCAGTCGGCGACCGCAATCGACAGAAGGACAATGAAGCAAATGACATCCAGCTCTACCATGTTGATCAAGCTGACCCTCGATATAGTTCTCCAAGCAACCACTGCAGAAGTCAACGGTGTGAGGACACCTCTGTTCAAGCTTACGGGGAAAAGGAAGAACCTTCCACTTCCAGTCCCCATCAAAATCACCGCAAATGGTATCCCATTTTTTGAAGGCTTCACCAATTAAATCATAGATAGGTTCAGCGCAGATTGAACACTCAGCTGGAGACTGTTCTCGTCGTAGAAGTTGTGTGAAGATGGGGACACGCAATATCTCGTCAGTACCAGTCAGCTCGAGAAGCTGAAGGCGTTTGAAGTTCACATTGTGTGGTAGGCCCTCCTCTGGGGTATGTAGTTCTGATATCGCAACGCCAAATAATGGTTTCATAACACCATTGGAAGTAAGATGTTGATGGAGGCGCTTGGCGACCTGACGTGCTTCCAAAGTTGGCTGCGGATCAAGGCTGTCGAGAATTGACACAAGGTGCTGTGCTGTATCATACCTAATTCAGAAGAGTTAACAGTTTGAAGCCAGATCACTCTGAGTACCTACATTCTCAGTTTTTCGTCTGTATCCTGGATTTTCGCCAGTTCAAGTAGTGTCTGTAAAGTCCCACGATCCCGGAAAGCGATATCAGCCGAACAGGTACCGCAAGGACATGGCATTAGAACTGTTGACCCTGAAGTTTCCCACCAAGTTTCGGGTAGCCCCTGTATAGACTTGACAACAGATCCAAGATAGCAGACCAAGCAGATAGCAGTACCGCAGGTGATAGGTCGTGGAAGATTCGTGGAGAACTCGTCGACGAAAGGGTATGAACTATTGGGGTTGGCTTGTTCAAATCTCATCTTGTGGCAAACTGAGCAATGGCGCAATGACAATGAATCCAAATCTTGCTCGTCAAAGCACTCTTCAAAGGAATCAAATAGACATCGAGCCTCATCGGTACTGAGGATACTGTCCAAAGGACTCTTTACATCAGACACGGCATTCTCGATTCTGGAATCACATAATCCATCTCCTTGGAGTGCGTTGTGATTGCCATCGATAGACTGTGATCTCGATAGAAGTTTGCTAATCCAGATCCCTCTTGGTGTTCTTTCTAGCATTCCTAGCGGATGCCCGACACTCTGCGCTCGCAGCTTATCAAGTTCATCTGCCATCCCCCTTTTTTCGCTTAGACTTGCTTGTATATCAATGTTCATTTTGCAGATTTTCTGTAGCCTGGATATCGATTCTACCATCCTTGTCGCTAGTTGCAGCTTGAGGGCCTTGTTCTCCTCTAAAAGATCATTGACCGTGCTTTGCAAGTCTTCGATTTGCTGGTGCATTTGAATGAAATTGTTGACAGGAGCGTCAATCATGCAATCTGCAGATATGATTGGTGCCGAGAGGTCATCATCACAACCGAGCCAAGGAAGCTCAGAGAACCTCGGGATGTGCTTGCCAATGGCATGGATGGGATGCGGTGGCTCGCTTTGACTAGTGTGTAAGTCTGATTGAATTTGTTGGGAAGATGACATATTCAAGATGGTGGAAAGTGGTTCATGAGATGCAGAGGAGTGGGAGGTTTGGGTATAGAAATGTTTGAGAGGGTCAAGATGAGTGGCATCCACGGGAAGCGCCCCCGTTCTTATTGTCAAGACCAACGTCACAAGTGAAAGTCTCTTCCAAATGTACTGATGATCAAGTCTTACTTCTCGCGTCTGTGGGAATTCGCTGGCCGCTGCAGCCGAACGAATCTGACTGGATGACAGAGAGGTCGGCCTCCCGCATGCGTAGCGGGCTCGTAAAATGTTAAGACGTGGCGGAGCTTGTTGGTTGAGTTCAATGATGAATTTCAAACCCCGCACTAGACAATACCTCTTAGAGCACTTTACGTGCATTACAGTGGACGGGGTCATTTGATGTACAATTTTGTAATGTATATCTGTTTACTCCTGCTGCTAGGCTATTACCGGACCTTCTCTTTATTAAGGGACTGATTTCCTTCACAAAGGTACGTATGCATTACATGAACTAAGCTATGTAATCTGATTTGTGTTGCTATAGATGCGGGCTTGGCTGCGCACTGGGGTAGAGATGTACTGCCTCGATCGCATGATTGCGCCACCATCTTGCATTCGTACTGCCAACACACAATTGACTCAGGAGGCCTTCCATGCGCTGAGGCCCAACTTGCAGCTCTTAAACAGATATCTAATCTCACCTCCTACTTGTCCTCTCTCATTTTACTCCGCACTCCCATTCAAGCATTTTCTACAATGGTCAAAGTCAACAAAAACAGCCAGCGATACTGCAGAGTGTGCTCTACTTCGTTTAAAACTCATTCCCAGTTTGTGAAACATTGTTTCGATGCAGGCCATGAAAGTAACCAGTGCTGTAAGCACTGCATCAGATGGTTCTGCAGTACTGAAGCCTTATCCCAGCATAATGAAGCAAAACATAGGAACTTGCCGGCGGTTATGCCACCTCAAAACCAGGTTTTGACCGTCTCAACACCTCAAGCCCCGCGGCAATTTCACTTCCAAGACCAGAATTACGGAAGGTACCCGCTCTTCAACAAGGCTACTATTCACAATAGTCTCATTCTCAAATGCCATTCTTCTGGGCGCCTCAAAAGGGAGGGGTACATGCTGGGACAGGAAAATTGCACCAACGGGAGACAAGGAGCTTTAATAAAAGAAACGAGAATGGCTCCTTATCCAGACCTTTTGGAGCCCAAGAGAAAAGCCGTCACTCTCCATTGCGAAATGGCCTGGGTCACAAACGGCGATAACGAGATAATATCAATCTGCGTCATCGACTTCTTTACTGGCGAAGTTTTGGTTGATTTCCTTGTTGAACCTCAGAAGCCTATCGTTGCATGGCGTACAAATATTCATGGCATAGGATCATCACAACTTTCGACAGCTGCTTCAGAAGGAGTACTTCTTGACGGTTGGAAATCAGCGCGACAACAGCTGTTCCTGCATATTAACACAGAAACTGTAATAGTTGGGCATTGTCTGCAGCATGATTTAAAATGGTTACGAGTATCACATGTGAGGATTTTCGATACTGCTATAGTCACATCAGAAGCTCTATCCGAGACAGACATCGATTTCGGTCCTCGGCGGAGTCTCCAATCCCTCTGTGCAGATTTGTTAAATTTGCGCGCTACTGGTGGATTGGAAGACGCTATGGCGTCAAGAGAGGTTGCACTCTGGTGTATATGCTATCCCGGAAAATTGAAGCAATGGGCAATGAGGGCACGCAAGAAGAGTAATACTGAAAGGGCGAAACAGTTGGATCGTGGGCGGAATGGAAGAGGAAAAGAGGATTTTGATTCTGAAGGTAATGCTACGGTCCCTCCATTGAAAGAAGCAGATAATTGGATATGGCCAACAGGATAGTGAGTCTATCTACAGGAATTTAACTAGTCGCGAGGGTGGGGGATGTACTGAACGAAAAGAAATACGACAGCCTTGACTCCGCTTCGTCGCTGGATTGGGAAATGCAGTCGAAAGAGCGAGTTGATGCTTGCAAATTGAGAGCCAGTGATCCAGCCCAATGACAATCCATGGTAATTCAATATGCTACTCGAGCAGATAAGAACAGTTCGCGTACTATATGCGTATAAGCCACCTCAATGGAACGAGACAAGAATTAGGGGGCGGAACGAGGATACTGCTAACCAAGGAAATGGAGACTTTCAAGCTATTCGTGCGTTTTTACACCACAAAGTAGCCTCTCCGCCCTTATCCATCGGCCTGGGTCGAAGAGATTCGGTTCATGAGCCTTCTGTTTCTCCTCAACGGCATAATCCAAAGCGGTCTTCCCGTCTACGTCACAGAGATCCACAGACAGCTCTATATCATGGCAAAGAAAGTGTAGGACGTCCTCCACCAAAGTTTCTATTATGGAACTATGATGAAGAACGGTTCGACCCTGTGTATCTAAAGATCTTAAGTCTATGCCCAATTTTGCTAATGTCTGGAGTACACCCACAGAGCATCGGCGCGAAGTCCCGACTGAGTGCACCAAGCCCAACCCTTCTGTAGTGTTGAAGCAGGGGTCTACTCCGTAGCTGAACAAAAGTTCTAGCAGACGTTGGTCATCCTGGCGCGAAAATATGACATGAGCGCTAAAATATAACGCCGCGGGCGACAAGATACTGTGCTGTCGAGATCGTTGATGCCATTACATCGTTCTAGGAGATATCGGGAGATAGAAATGTTAACAACACCATATTTCCTCAAGAGGTGATGAAGAGCATTCTTCCCTTCTCTGTCTTTCCAATCCAGGAAGGCTTCCATCTGAGTGTCCGGAAATGTGGTTGATATGTAAGTCGTAATGTCGGGCTTATTGTTCTTTATCTCTGGGTGACCTCAAGAGTATTCCAGCCTTTAGGAATATAATTTTATAGTACAATTTTCCGAAAAGTAAATTAAGAGTAAAAAGCTATTTGTTGAACAAATTGACTCATATTGGTCTTCCCGTTCAAATACAGCATTTGTATTATATATCATCAGCAGCAACGACAGCCAGTTTATAAGCCCCCGATGAAGCAGGATACATCCACTTTATTATTTAAATTGCAATTTTGACACAGTATGTCCAAATTGGGCCTCAACATTGTGATTCCACAGTGTCCCACATGGCTGTATTAAGTGCTTGTTCAACAACCATCGGTCGCCATCCGGGCGAGCGACCAAGGCAGATGCAACTCGCTATTAATGGTGTAAGAATCTTAGTCGGGCTCAAAATGCTCCAATAGCTACGGAAACTTACTTCTTATTAGTTTAGAGGGATTTATCGTGTTTTGTCTTGAAGGGGGTCGCTGAACATTCATGTCGGCATTTGTCAGTAGATACACATTCTTGGCCCTGAGAAATCCTTCAAGATCTCGAATGTCAAACCAACTGGGATCCGTTTGGCCTTGACTTTGTAATGGGACTTCATATACAGGGCGCCCTGGAACTGGGCTCCGAGGATGGGTTCGACTCGTGGTTCCAGCAAAAGAGGTGTTCGACGGTGGCGACGGTTTGGGATAATGAGTTCCCGACCCACCAACGCTCAGTAATGGGATTTCTTTCCATTCATCCATGCGAAGCGGAGAAACCTCCGCTTGCACTGCAGCTTCGAAATAGGAGGTGAGGCGCTCCCGGCTCAGCATGCTGAATAGGAAGCGAAACTTTCTTCGGAGGTCATTGAGGTTTACTAACGGATCGCGCAACGAAAAGTACCCGTGATACGTGCATGCTCGGCGAAGTTGGAGAACGAAAAGAGGAATCTCAACCAAGGCTGTGTCGGTAGTGTCGAAAAGCAGTGGAGATCCCGGGCATAAAGGCATCGGGAAACCGGCGAGATCTATGTTGATACGGGGGCTCGGGGTGGGTTGTGCCATATACATAGGAGTTAGAGAGGAAGACAGGAGTCTCTGCCTTGGAATGGGCGCTGCTTTCTGAGTCGACGAGCTTCCATGGCGGTCATCATTGAATGCTGGGATGTTCGTTTTGGCAAGATCTTGAGATTTGACCAATACATCACGTAGTCGACATTGGAGACTGGGATTCGAAGTGAGAAATCCACTTTTAGTCAAGTCATCTCCAAATGAGACGATTATGAAATTCATCTCATTTATTGCTGCCTCAAGCTGTTGGATTTGGGCTTTATCTTTTGCCGAGCTTGCTTCCTGACGGTTTCGAAAGGCTTGTTGTGCACGTCGAACCTGGTCCCGCCGTCGCTACATCAGAATGAGATTTAGTTTGAAAGTTTCACCCGAGATGTAGAAGATGATAGACTGCCTTAAACGTACCTCATCCGGATCTTGACTTGATGGGTTGCCCTCGCTCTTCCGCGGTCTGCCACGTTTCCGCGTCGGCGGATCCGCCAAATTCGGCGCTTGACTACCCTGATTAGTTGAATGATGCCCTGTGGGGCGGCCTGACGAAATAGGCAGAGTAGTTGGGGCCATGTGCACCACATCTGTACTGGATTCTAGGGTGTTTTCGTCCGATCCATCATAGAAAAGTTGACATCTGTCAGCTGTCTGAGTTGATTGCTGGATAGGTGCTTCAGGGAATAAGTAGGAGGCTGCGGAGAGCAGCGAATCTAGGCCCTCGGCGGCCGAGAAGTTTGCTGGCACAAGATTGCTCTCAGCCATTGCTTGCTTGATCTAATCTAAGGTAATGACGGTATATAATGAGGATGATGCAGTCGACGATAAATGCGGGGAAAAGGTCGGAAAATTCCATTATCCCGAGTTGATTACCAGCTTAGTAATAGCAAACTGAATCGGAGCAACCTATACCGCTATGGGTGCCCATAGAGATAAGATACTCTATGTACCTTATACATAACAACTTTCAATTCTCCCAGCCTGGTACTAACTCAAATTACAGGACAAACGTAATCTTTACAACCCCATAACATAGCTACTATAGTGGCTTAGGTACAACTAGCATTATCGAATAAAATACTTCACATAACAGATAACTTCAGATAAGAATTGTTTAACACGCTGATGCTGCTCATTATGGTTTACCTGACTTTTTAGCACCCACAATATAACATAATCTTTCCCTAGTGCTGCCTCGTTCTCATGCACGAGAAGTGTATATCATATCATACTACATGTCATATTGAAAGTGTAAGAGGCAAGCACTTGCTAATTTGTAGGATATATGATGATGTTACACCTGCTAGGTATTACTGCAGATCAAGGCCAGGACCATGAGGCGGAAACATGAAGTCAGAGGAAATCTCCCTCGACCCTGGACTCTTAAGAGCAATCCTATCTTCAGGCCAGGTCAAAGCTTCGACTTTGAGCGAAAGGCATCTACCCGCTCTCTGGCAGCCTCTTTCCTCTGCTCATTGTCAGCTAACATTTGACGCTCTCTGGTCTCTCCTGTTTCGTGTCCTTCAGGTGACAAGTACCCCATGCTCTCGCGATACATCCCTGCTTTGAGCAGGCCATATATGCCCGTCTGGCCTTTCTTGATCAAGTCCCTATCGCGAACGAGCGCCAGTACCTCCTCCAACCCGCCCAGTACGTCGACCAGCCCTGTAGCTAGCGCCTCCGGCCCAGGAAACCGGTGCGCCTCGAGCACCAACCTACGGTATAACTGTGGACTCGACAACTTTTGTCGGAACACGGAGCTCATGGGCGGCTTGAGATTGGCGCCGAATTCAAGCTCATTGAGGCAGGCAAACCCCTTTGAAGGGTTCATGACACGGTAGTCATGGTGCATGGCGAGCATGAGGCCACCTGCGAAGGCATGTCCGTTGACTAGCGCCACCGTTGGTATGGGGTAGCTGAGAAGGCGGCGGAAGAGTGCATATAACGAGGAGCTCCAAAAGCCTGGTGTCGAGTGAGCGTGCTCCAGGTCAAGACCGTTGGAGTAAAACTTGGGGATGCCTGACGTGGTGACGACCACGCCAGGTGGGTACCCGCCAACTTCGATCATATCCAGTGCATCGAGTATGGCCGAGCAGAGAGGCTCCCTCAGCCGGTTGTCTGGTGGCGACGTGAAGGTCAGGAGGTAGACGGCCGTGGATGGCTCGGTGCAGACCACCGATCCGCCGTGATTACCTTTCAGGGCTGGGATCTGGATTGAAAAGAGTGTTTTCCCTGGTATGGAGGACATGATGTATGATGTTCGGCGTTATGAGAGGCTCAATTGGGTCAATGCTTTTGTATCTCAAGTAATGCCGAGTATGAGCCGGCACCATCTCGGCCTCTGATTATTATTGATTATATATCAGAAGAAAGCGACTCGGCCCTCGGCCCGTCTCATGCATAGTCTCATGGCAGCACAATTTGCCGAATAACAGGAGATTAAGTCAAACTTGTCATTTTCTTCGGTCTGACTAAGTAGTCCGAATGGACTAAATCCAGTTGTCATCCACGTCAGTTTGACCTGTAGGTTTATTAGATGGTGATTACTATACGAGCATGATCTTCACAGTATCTGGTTTGCTAGACTTCCGTAGGCCAATAGATATATCGTAATGTCTAGCCAGTTTCACTAACCAAAGTCTCCCCCTCAGTGTATAGAAGGGCTGGGCCTGCATTCCCGCAATGTACTAGATAGCAAATCCATTATAACGCAGTGTTTGTATTGTTTCTATGGTCTATCCTCACAATTGCATATCTAGAGAGCCGCTTTGTTGATATGTTTCAGTGGTCGTAAGATACATTGCTGTGTCATGTCCGCGACCATGTTACCATGCCTGTCCCAAAGCCTGCTCTCGGAGTACGTTCGCCCATTTCCACCGGTGACAGTTTTGAGCTCCCTGAAGTTCCAATCTTGCAAATCTAGGTCTGGCGTAAAGAATCGCAGTGCAAAGTCGAGGGTGGAACACGCTGACGCATCGTCGATGAACATGCCACTGTGTGCTAACGGCAGGAAAGATAAAGCCCCATCTAATATGAATCCGAGTGCGGCGTAGTGATCATGTCTCAGCTGGAGTGGGTGACGGCAACGGAACCAATCAGCCGATGTCTTGGACGTGATGGAGTCGCCATCCTGGGGCGTCTTGGTGTTCTTCGCCAGGCCATTGAGGTTATTCGATGTAACTCCTTCGGGGGCCCCGTGACACTCAAAAAACCGATTTAGAAGGCCAAATTGATCGTGAAATTGTTCAGCCAAGCCCGCTGACACAGTACCCTTTTGGACCATATCCTCGATCGCTTCCGTTACACCAAGGCAACGCTCGAGCGGTGAATAGGACCTCTCCGGGGAGGGCGAGTAGACTAGGAGAGATTGCTTCTCGCGAACTTGAAAGTCTGCCAACATGACCATGCACATTCGCGTCTGTCCATCGTCTTGCTTCTGACTGATTTCAACTACCCTAGTCGCAAAGGTTCTTGTATCTCGAACTCGTCGGACTGAGCATTGCAGCTTACGGTCAGTCAACGCCGGGCCTAGATAATTACCCATTACTGAATAAAGGATGTATTCCGGGGACACTGTATGGCTTGCTGCTTCGATGGCAACGCCAATAGCACAGCCTCCGTATGCAATGTTTATGGTGTTTCCCATCCGGCCGGGCTCAACGATGCTGACGAAGAAGTCTGTGCCTAGCTTCTCCACCGAGATCTGCTGTTGCAATGTCGTAGCCATATTTGTTGTGAATGAAGGCGATAAGATGTTCTTTTGCTTTCGTGTGGAAGGTGACGAGATCGGTGACGAAAGCCTTTCGAGGACAAGAAGTGACATAATATAAGTCACACTGGCCGGTCTCTGTCGGTCGGTGTGTCAACTTCCCGAGGCCTTCTCCACTTGTCTACACGCTATTCCACGGATGTGGCAGATGAGGAGGTCCGTCGGCAAAGTTACATAATTAAAAGACATGTGACAAATTGATCCTTGGGAGTTACGGAAATAATCATTCTGTATTAGTTTGTGGCAGTTGCATAATCTGTCCCAACCGTAGCAACCAGGGGTATTAAAGGTTGCTTCTCGCACCCAAAAGTTCATCTGTATAGTATTGAATAGCATACAAACCCCTTGTAGCCAGTTGTTATAATCATGGCAGTTCAATTCTCCATCTACACGTGCCAGCCAATTCCGACCGCCGCTAGCCCCCCTGATGCTTCATCGCAAGACTCGGGTCTCTGGTCCCCTCTCTCTTGCACACTGATCTACACTCCGACTACCGCAATTCTGGTAGATTGCCCGGCAAGCATTGCCGCCACTACCGACCTCGTATCGTGGATTAAATCTACCATGCCCGCCGGCTGCATCTTGAAGTACTTTGTCGCCACTCATGCCCATGGCGATCATTTCCTTGGGTTCCCAGTTATAAGGGACTTCTTCCCTACTGTCACCGCCATTGCAACTCAGAGCGTGGTTGATGGTGTGGAACATCAATACGCCCCTGCACTTTACGATGGACTCTGGAAGGTTCATTTTCCCACAGATGAGGGTGGCACCGGCTTGCCAGCAGAAAGAGCTGAGTTTACTACCCTCTCGCCATCCAATGAGATCAATCTTGACGGGCACCTGGTCAAACTCTATGATGTGCTGCACGGAGATACACACGCAAACTCATTTGTTTATTTACCCAAGCTACGGTTGGTGGTTGCAGGTGATATCGTCTATAATGGAGACTGCCACCAGTGGCTTGGTGAGGCTACCACCCAAGAGAAACGGGCACAGAGGATCGAGGCTCTATCGCAGATTGAAGCATTGAAGCCAGAGGTAGTTGTACCTGGGCATATATTTAAGCCCATGGTAGAGCCTAACGAAGCCCTTGCTCTATCAATGTTGAAGAGTACTAAGGAATACATCCAGGTATTTGCGGAGGAGCTTGCGAAAGCAGAAAGCAAGGATGAATTGTTTCAGAGGATGACATCTCGAGAGTCTAGGTGGAATCTCTGGATTCTTAACGGGAGTTGTGAGGCTGGCATGGCAGCGAAGCAGACCTGATCATCATGATAGCTCAAGAACAAACGAGAATGAATAACCGTGTTATGTTTTGATCGCCCATAATATACAGCAGGGAATCCATACAATGAACAGTCACAGATGGCAAATGAATGACCGGTTGATGATATTTTGTACGAACTGCGGCTCTTCCTAGTCTCATACCTTGGGGTCTCGGGTGCACACAGTTCCTAATTTTAATGGGAGATAGAATGCCTAAGGTGCCAACATGTCAGATAGCATGGATTACAAGTCATCTTCCGAAATATGAGTACGTTTGCACCATCACAATACCTTGCGAGACCTTCGTTCGGCGTCAAGCTATGCCGCATTCACTAGCCCTGGTTTGCTCTCGTTCAGTATATTACATGTGATGCACCGTGATAAATAGATGTAGAGTGATGGCGTGCTCTTCCCATAAGTTAACGATGACATTCGAAGAGAAGGTCCTCTTCCCCTGATCTCGCAATCCATTAGCCCCCTAGATGACCCATCCTGGAGATGCTTACCAGGCGCAGCCCGGAAGAACAGAAAAGCTCTCTCTTGAACATTGGATAAATTCTGGAAAAGAGTCTCTTGGTAGGTGAGCGCTATGTTTCGGAGCGACATTTTATTGTAAAGTAGGATCTTGCAAGCTGTACTAAAGCTACTCTTTGCTAGCTATGTAGGCCTTGAGAAAGTCATCCAAGTCCTCCTGAGGCAAGCCCAACTTCTTGTTCCACAGCCCCTTGGTGACAGAGTAGTTCGCCAAGCCCCCTTTCCCGTAGATGGCACCAGCAATCATAGCCAGTGTACCTAACAACTGCCCAACCTTCACCTGTGCAGCACCATCCTGCCACAGTCCCTCAACTGTTCCGCTCGATGATACCTGGAATTTCTCCCCCGTAGCTCTTTCAAGAGCTCTTACCACCTCGTTTTGCGTGACCGTAAAACTATTGATATACACATAATTGTTCTTCGTAAGCTCCGGATTCTTGAGACACTTCGCAATAGCCCTGCCGACTTGATCCAAGTTTGTGGCCTCATATGGGATATCGCCACCATCAAAGATCGTAGCGGTACGTTTAGCCACATCAAATCCTCCAAAGCCAGGGATTTCCAACCCCCAGTCAAACATTGACCCAGAGATAATTGCCGTCCATGATATCTTATCCTGTTGTGTCTTGAGATACTCGATAATATCGATCTTATCTTTCAGGAATGGGATGTAGGTAGATGCGGTAGGGTCCGAGGTATCAATGCCGAACTCGGACGGAATGAACACCTTGACATCTGCTTCAATAGCAGCTTTGGCAATTGTTTTCTGGACAGTCAAGGCATCGCCAACAACGATACTAGACACGGTGCTAATGACAGCATCCTGGCCCTTGAAGATGTCCAGTAAAGACGCTTCAGAATAATCCGACTTGACATGTTTCACGTCTGCGGGTAGGGTAGCCTTGGAAGACTCTCGAGTCAATCCCGTAACGGTGAAGTTCTCGTCCAAGAGGGCCTTAATGGTTGACTTGCCGACGTTTCCACCAGCTCCAAGGACCAGGACGTTGTGGATAGAGGAAGCCATAGCCGAAGTGAGAGGAGAAATGAAGAGAGCAAGGGTTGAGTGCTTATGGGTTGTGGGGCTTTATGAGAGGAAGCAAATAAATGTGAAGGTTGGTAGTCAGTATGAGATTGCCTGCCCTTGTACCTTTTATGCTATTGCATTGTAGAGCTGTTGTGTTGCCAATGACAAATAACAAAAGAAATATGTTACAAACTCGGTCTTTCTATCAGACCGAGTAGGTATCCTATGTTATTAAGCAGATTTTGAGGCCTCAAAAACATACAATCTTAATAATCTTTCCGGCGTTCATGTAAACACAGTAATGCAATTAATACCGTGATTAGTGATTCATGCCAGATGCAAATAATGGTTGTAGGGCACTGCTGCTACAGTACGTCACGTAGTCGCGCCATATTTTTCACTAACCACGTATACTGGTAGTCACGCCACGCTAAGCAAGGTGCTTATCTATAAGCTAATGAATAATAATCTCTCTTGCCAGCATCTGACAACAGAGGGGGTCGCTACTCGGGTAGGGGGGCTAATCAGAATGACCGCGGCCATTGGATTCCCCACAAAAGCGTAAGCCTCAGTTTAATGATTTATCATCTGCTCTCCGCGCCGAGGTAGATGATATATCAGTGCCGAATCCTTACTTGTAATCGGTTCCAAGACCTCGCATTCAAAATTTCAAGGGTTTTGGATCAGAAGAGGACTAATCAGAAGTGGATAATGTCTTGACTCAAGCTAGCATGTCCTTCGGCGTCACGTCATTTTCCCGACCGAACTGAGGAGGATTGGGGGTTTTCGAGACGTGAGTAATCCGGTCTATCGCACGCATGACTCAACAACTTCACAATGATGCCATGCTCGGTTCTATCAACGGCCCGAAAGGAGGAAACCCAAGAATAATCAGTCGTAATGAGGCATTGGTGGGAAGCAGCTCTTTACGTAGGTATATAGTATAATGTCAAACCTTCCTCCAGTACCTTCTGATCTCGTGCTTACCTTAAACCTACATAATTATCATTTGTCACTTTCATTTAAATTTTGAACCGTCATAATGGCCCATAGCGAATCCTTCCAAGGCTGGCTTGGCTACGGCCCTGATGCAGCTGATGGCAATATGGTCTGGGGCTCTTTCGAGCCAAAGACCTGGGATGAAGACGACGTTGACGTTCAAGTTACGCACTGTGGCGTCTGTGGGACAGACGCGCATACGTTGAGTAATGGTTGGGGAATCACTCCTTACCGTGAGTTCCACTCGGCGTTCTCAGTGGGCTTTTATATGCTAATGTAATTATCAGCGTGCTGCGTTGGCCATGAGATTGTCGGAAAAGCAATCCACGTTGGAAACAACTTCAAGGACATCAGAGTCGGCGATCGCGTCGGTATCGGAGCTCAAGCATACAGTTGCCTAGAATCCGATTGTCCTGAATGTTCTAGTGGAATGGTCAACTACTGTGCTCGCAAACGACTGATGACCTATGGCTCCAAATACCCCAATGATAAAGGCATGTCTTATAGAGGCTACGCAGATTACAACCGGATAATTTCGAAATTTGTTATCAAGATCCCAGACGCACTCTCATCTGAGGCAGCCGCACCTATGCTATGTGCAGGGGTGACCATGTTTGCGCCCCTGAAGAGACACGGGTGCGGTCCTGGGAAAGCTGTCGGGATAGTTGGTGTCGGTAGGCTCGGACACTTTGGCATATTATTTGCAAAAGCTCTCGGCGCTGATAAAGTGGTTGGCATATCTCGGGGGTCGTATAAACGCCAAGACGCTCTTGACTTGGGAGCCGACCAATACATTGCTACCAATGATGATGAAGACTGGGCCAAGAAAAATTCCCGGTCTCTCGACATCATCATCAGTACCGTTTCCAGCGCCCGAATGCCACTGAACGGATACATGTTTCTCCTCAAGATTGGCGGTAGGCTCGTTCAGGTAGGGCTTCCAGATGGTGGCACTTTGCCTCCAATCACCGCATGGAGCATTTCCAGTGACGTTGGAACTTTTGGAAGTTTCATTGGATCTCCTGACGACATCAGGGACATGTTTGATGTGGCTGCTAGGAAGCAAGTGAAGCCGTGGGTTGAGACGCGACCCCTGGCTGAAGCTAACCAGGCAATCGTCGATTTTAGAAAGGGGAAGTCTAGGTATCGCTATGTTTTAGTGAACGAGAAGCATCATAAGTAAGGGTGTGTGTTTAGAGTTATGACTAGCAAGGGGGAATAACCGACAGACTCCTGCATCTACTGCAATCATCAGATGCCTACAATTTGTCTGATATATTAGTGTTTATGTGAAAGAGACTTATTTGGCTTTGTCTATCTTTCTTATCAGGATAACCTAGCAGCATGATTATTTCGGAAAGCAAATAAACCAGAGTGAGCCGAACTCCAACCGCGGCTAACAGTAATTCCGGCTCGATGTTTAATAATCGCAATCCTTCCTGGTATGGCGGAGTGGTGTGTACCAATGAGAACAAGTAGTCAATGCCGTATTCTTGCCCTAAATGTTCCAAGAATCCTCTAGATACCTCGGCTATCAGCGACATTAGCTGTTCAATCCGCTATAAAGAGATGGGGAGGATGTAGTTACGGCATGCTCTCTCCCTATTAAACCTTTTGGACTGCCTAACATCTTTCACAATGAGCACGACTGAGAAAGACTTGACCGACCGTCCCTGGCAGATCCGGGTCGCTGCGAAGAGGGAACAATGACAGGCCCGCATTCCAGCTGAGTGGCGCCTCTCGGACGAGTTCAAGAGGTCTATCGGAGCAAGTCCAACCAAAGCCACGAATCTAATCGAGCTTGATGCCATTTCGAAGAGTGGTATCCTTTCTCCCCCCGAGCTAGATATCACAGAGATTGTTTCCGCCTCTCACCTACTAAACGAACTACGAAGCGGTGAGGTATCGGCTGAAGAGGCAGCTATTGCCTTCTCTAAGAGGGCTGCAGTTGCAGACCAATTGGTAAGTTATCACCTATGCATCACACACGACTCTGGCTCTCTATTCAACGTTTCGAGATCGACTAAGTCTTGATTTAGACGTCATGCTTGACGGAGACCTTCTTCGATAAAGCTCTCGAGAGAGCAAGATTTCTAGATGATTACTTGAAACGCGAAAAGAGGCCTATCGGTCCTTTTCATGGCCTGCCGATCAGTCTCAAAGATTGCTTTTGCGTCAAGGGTTATGACACCACCATTGGCTTTGTGTCCTACCTAGATCGTCCGCCAGCTACGAAAAGTTCGGCGTTGGTGGACTTACTTCTGGACCTCGGGGCTGTGCTGTACTGTAAAACGAATGTCCCTCAGACTATGATGGTTAGTGAAGAACCCCAAGCTCATGAAAGATTAGCCCGGTATCTTCGGGCGGTGACGTGACTGAAACTAATTTCTGAGCAGGTTGGCGACTCGGAAAATAATATCTTCGGAAGAACTCTGAACCCTCACAACACCAGCTTCGCTGCCGGAGGATCTAGGGGAGGCGAAGGCGCGCTTATAGCACTCCGGGGGTCTATTCTCGGTGTTGGCACTGACGTCGCGGGCTACATCCGTATTCCCTCGTCGTACTGCGGCCTCTACGGCTTCAGGCCGACTGCCGACCGAATTCCTTTCGGCGGTCAGGTCAATCCGATCCTCGACGGCATTCCAATAATTACTCCGATAGCGGGACCGATGGCCTCCTCCTTCTCCGACCTGGAGCTGTTCTTCAAGACCATTCTCGACGCCGACCCCGCTCAGTACGACAGCACTGCGCTGGCCGTTCCGTGGATCTCTCCCGGAGATATTTCTCGGCGCCCTCTCCAGATCGGGTTATTGCCCGAAGAACCGAACAGACCTCTACACACCCCCGTGAGACGTTGTTTGGCCGAAGCAGCAGCTGCTCTCAGAAAGGCTGGGCACAAAATCGTTGAGCTGCCATTTTCTGAAGACACAAGCGCAAATAAGGCAAACACCCTTGGTTACCAATTCTTCTCACTAGACCCACTGGATACATGCATGCGGACGATCAAAGAGTCTGGGGAGCCGTTCATTAAAGCTGTCCAGCTTGCTGCACCACCCGGCAAGAAGCATGTATACAGCATTGACGAGCTAGCAGGCTTAAATGTGCAGCGAAGGGATTTTTCTGAGGCTTGGCGCCAGGTATGGGTAAATAACAAATTGGATATTGTTTTGGCTCCAACATCTATGCACACAGCTGTGCCTCACGACTCTCCTGGAAAGCCTCTTTACACCCTTATATGGAACGTTCTAGATGTAAGTGACTCTGAATCTTTGGAAAAGCTGCCGAAGGGACTCTAACATAAGAGCATTAGTATCCTGCTTGCGTTTTGCCTTATGGCAAGTCATCCAAAGAGCTTGATCCGGAAATGGTCACATTCAAGCATCATAACGGTCCAGATTGTAAGTAATACAGCCGTCTCAGCTCTGCCTATTCAACCAAGGCTAATATTTCTAGATGTTCCCGAGATATACAATGGCGTACCTCGCGCTCTCCAAGTAGTTGCTCCCCGCTTTTGTGATGAGAAATGTTTAGCAGCAGCGCGGATTATTGTTGGAATACTTAATAAGAGACTATAGAGGACATATGTAACAAGATAACCCGAAATAGCAGAATGGAAATATCTTTTTATTAAAATACTATTTGCCCAATGCCTACCTATTCGTCGTCTTGAGACACTTGTGAAACTGTACAGGATATCTATGCATTAAGATAGAGGTTTATACTGAGAAGATAAACGAGAATACATGCAGTGGACAATTATCTCTCCAAGCTCTCCAGAAGCGTCGTCTTTTTCCTATCGTATTAAACTTTTCAGGCTTTAGATGAAATACAGTGGGGTCGTAGACGATCTCCTCTTCTCTCAACACTATTTTTGTCACTGGGGTATATTCTAGTATACGTGCGTTGCAATTGAATTCATTCCTTATCGAGCTATATAATCTAGCCTGCAGCATTAATTCTGATCTTATAGCACCGGCAAACTGATTGAGAAAAGGTTAGAGCTTGGAATGATGCTTGCCAGTCTTGGTAAGCATCTCTACGCCTTCGGCATCCCTTTTCGCCCACTCCCGCAGGATCTTGCGCACGATTTTCCCGCTCGGTAGCTTCGGCACCTCCTCAACAAAAACAACACCACCCGAAAGTCGCTTATGCTTTGCTACTCGGTCAGCTACCCAGCTCTGGATGCTCTCTGGTGTTGATCTTCCTCCAGATGTTGGTTGAGGCACGACGTACGCTCTTGGCCACTCGGTACCGTCGGATCTAAAAGGATGCAGGTATTAGCATCTACAAACTCTCAATAATGGTCGAGAACCACTAACATCTTCACTCCAACAACAGCCGCCTCAGCAACATGTTCGTTGCCTAGCAGCACAGCCTCCAGCTCGGCAGGTGAGACTTGTAAGCCGTTTACTTTGATCAGCTCCTAAATTTGCGGGTGCGTCAGTATCATCTTGTGGAACTCGGGAGACCAGATCAGTGTAGAATCTGACAGGCGAGCATACCTTTTTTCGATCAACGATCCAGAACTGTCCCCTATCGTTACAGAGGGCAACATCGCCTGTCTTGAGCCATCCTTGAGCATCCAAGGTCTCCTTAGTGGCCATTTCGTTTCGCCAATAACCCATGCATATGTTAGGTCCGCGAAGGTGAAGCTCGCCGGACTCACCAATACCGAGCTCCTTGCCTTCATCGTCCAAAAGTTTGCCCTCCATATTTGGGTGAAGCCAGCCCACAGAGCCTCCCTCGTCACCTAGTCCTCCCGACAGCATCAGTCCAGTACATGTAAGCTCCGTCATGCCGAGCCCTTGCATGACACGTACTCCGAACTTCTCCTGGCACTCTCTCTGCAGCTGGGGGGACAACGGCGCAGCCCCGCATAAGATTTCTTCAACACTCGGCAGGTCGTATCGGGATGGCTCTCGTCGCTTGCAGAACATAGTCATGACAGTAGGAACTATCTGGAGCTGCGTGATTCTGAAATCCGATATCGCCGAAAGAAGTTTCTCAAAATGAAAGGCTGGCATCATGTACGTTTGCACCTTCAACTTGGCCGTCAAAAGAATGGTATAGAACTGTCCGAGAGAGTGATTGAGCGGCAAAAACCCCACCCAACGCTCCGCAGGGCGATCTTTGAGGTCGAGACGCGGGGCTTTGGCGTATTTGGCATAAATGGCCTGTTCCAGATTGGCAACTAAATTGGCGTGCGAGATGCATACTACTTTGGGCAAGCCAGTTGTCCCCGAGCTATAGTTGACTGTAGCTATGGTTCTTCTCGCTTCTCGTGGCGAAAGCTTCGGCCATCTCCAAGCATCACTGTCCGCAGGAGAAGCAAGTAAATCTTTCCAGTCTCGTAGGCCTAGGGTTGCTGGGCCTGTCTCGTCCGAAAACAGAAAATGGATTCTTTGCGGAATCCAGCTTTCGCCGCAGCCTCGAGCACACTGCCAGCCCTGTCAGGATGGACTAAGATGGCTTTGGGTGAGATGTCGGCTAGCTGATGGGTAAGTTCTAAGGCGCACCAAGCATGTTAATAGCTTCAAGCACAATTACTCCACCACGAGTTCAAGAAAGGACATATAACTCACCAGGAACTGTATATGCGGGACTTGCGCCACTGAAGATGCAACCTATGCCGATAACGCCAAGGTATACAGCGGGGACATAGACATGATTCGTCGTGCAGACGAACACGGCGTCACCCTTTTGAAAGCCGATCTTTTCCAATCCGCAGCCTAGTCTTTTTACATACTGGAATAAATCCTGCATTGACACACTTTTCAAGGGGTCGTTACAGTCGGTCCATTTAGGCATGTCTGAGAGTGTAGTCTCTTTTGGGAAGAGATGGTCGAGAACGTTGCATTGTGGGAGACTAAGATCCGGGTAAGGAGATGTAAATACCATGTTTGCGTTGCTGACAATTTTGCCAACTTGTTGCAGCTACAGTATATGGTTGTGTATCTGAAGATGGAAAAAAGAGGTAAGTAATCCAAGGGAGAGCCAGTTAACAGAAATAGTTATGACTACCTGTACTCGAAATGGGCGAGATTATATATGCGTAGCCCAGGCTGTAGAAGGACGCAAAGGTCTCTACTCGACTGTGGCTAGGTAATGAAGGACTGGTCAATGACCATGGAGATCTGTCTTGACTCAACAATTACCGAGGTGACCCATCAGACTGGAGTCGGGAACTTCGGCACTGACGATTATTATTAATCCAGACGCCTTCATGGCGGGGTTTCCGACCAGGTTCCGAGATAAAGTCCAACGGCAAATTTGTACAACTAGCCTATACTCGATTATAATTATCCTCGATTTTTTATCTACCTCATAAAAGGTTCTTGCTGCTCTGTAACTAATGTCTTTCAATAATTTACAGTTAACCTTATAGTCATTAATAGTGCTGTGCGTGTCACGATACAACATGTCCATCCCGGAGTCTAAGTATATAAGCCCCGTCTGGAAAGATGGTATCTTCAGTAAGTACTTCTCCAACATAACCATCGAATGGGTGCATCATGTAGGCGCCTCAGGAGTCAATATGTGAGAGTCTGTTGATACTGATACTTTGTTTCCCAGACGGCAAGGTCGCGTTCGTGACAGGGGGCGCAGGCAATATTTGCAGCATACAGACTCGGGCCCTGGTACACCTTGGAGCCGATGCTTGCATCGTAGGCCGCAATGTTGAGAAAACAAAGACTATGGCAAGAGAGATTGCATCTGTACGAGAGGGAGCCCGTGTTATTGGTATCGGAGCATGCGATGTTCGTTCCCCGGAGAGCCTTCAAGAGGCCGTGGATCTTTGCGTCAAAGAACTGGGAGGAATTGACTTTCTCATGTGAGTTCCGTCAACTATACCCTCGTTTTCTTCCTAGTCAGAATAGGTGGAATGACGCTTGTGACTAACCGGCTATTCTTGCAGTTTAGTGCTGGAGCCGCAGGCAATTTCGCTGCCTCTATCGGCGATTTGAGTCCCAACGCTTTCAAAGCAGTCATGGATATTGACGTCTTGGGAACGTTCAATACGATCAAATTGGCCCTTCCGCACCTGCTACGCAGTTCTTCACCACGCATTATCTGTGTCTCAGCGACCTTTCATTACACCGGCACGCCCCTACAGGCGCATGTCTCAGCCGCCAAGGCCTCAGTCGATTCTCTGATGGCATCGATCGCACTCGAGTATGGGCCCAGAGGTGTGACAAGAAACGTCATCGCCCCTGGTCCAACTGCCGAGACTGAGGGATTGGCGCGTCTGGCAGGCTTAGACTCGGAATCAGGCAATGCCGTGGCGTCCCAAATACCTCTAGGTCGGATGGGGACTTCTCGAGATATCGCAGACGCTACCGTTTTCTTGATCAGTGATGCTGGCTCTTATGTTAACGGGCATATTTTAGTTGTCGATGGCGGCTCCTGGAGACGGCAAAGTTCTATCCCGGTTGGCGTCACTGAAGGGATGAAGTATCCAGCTTTCTTGGTGGATGGTCAACTCTCCCCTCGGATTAAGGACACCAGAAATAATCGGGAGAAGCTGTAACCGCCAGTGAAGTCGCACTTCCTCTTTTCAGCACTCTCTCGGATGAACAGATTTATTTATCTAGTGCAGCTGTAAATACTCAACTCTCATTCATCATAGCCTGCCTTGAAACACTAAGGGCCTATATGTGAAGACGCAATACTGGAATATATCATATGGTTCAAAAACAATTAAGCCTTTTCTTCATTTACTAGCTAATGTGCTATCATCAAGTATTCAAGCCTGTTCCAAGGCTCCATGTATGCCCAATCACAAGTTAGGTCTTACGTGTGACGGTCTGGTATGATATACCCGGCATTTCACGACGTGACCGATGAGTATGAGACTTGGGAAGTAACTCAAAATGGATTAAACGGGGAGGTCGATTGCTTTATTAACCTCTTTACGTTCGTGGCCGTGGGAAGCGTATGAGCCTCTTGACACATGGCTGTCGATCGAATGTCGACATCATCGAAGAGCTATCCCGATCAAAAGAACGACAATACATGAATAGAGTAGGTGTACTATCACCCCTGGAGCTCAATTGCCTTTTGATCCTCCGGGGGAAGTAGTCTATATTTGCCCCTGGAAAGATATAGGTGAGTAATTAATTGCAGGGTAGTCGAAGCAAACTAGGTAAAGTATCTCGGTCTTAGAAAGTGTACCTCGGTTCTCAACCTTCATGGTAGCTGTATGAAAAGCCGAGATAGAACAGGTATTAGCACGCCGTATGTGACGGAATCGCAAAGCCGTATGAATGATTCGCCTTGGAACCGTGTTATGGCGCCACGGGATGAGGTACATGACGCTCACAAGCCCGAAGAAATCCTTTGTATCAAACTGAGATTTCTTGATCACTAATATAGACCAACCCTCACGGGGTGATGGGAAAGTCCGACGGGACTTCCAAGATCAGAGTTGGCCCGCTGCCCGGCCAAGAAACACTAGGAAACCCGACGGCAAAATTTCCTACCGAAGGTCCTACACTGTAGAGCCGGGCGAACTATGATAGCGATGTTAATCTTGATGCGAATGTTTATTAATCTTGACCAGGGGCCGCTCGGCACAGTAATAGCGCAATGCCGAGTCCAGGGAGCTGGGCATTCAAAAAGGGGTAAACGGCACCGGTCTGGGTCTGATTGAGAGTACACCAATTGGTAGACCCAAAATCTCCTCATTTGTTACCAAATATGTATTTTCTGAATCTCTTTCTCGTAGGCAGTCTCTGGTTTGCGTCATGTCTCGGTGCTATCTTAAAAAACGCACACCCGATACCACCTCGGCAGGATCCCTTTTACACAGCGCCCAAAAGCTGGGAGCACACGGCGCCTGGGACAATTCTACGGAGTCGTCCGGCTCCGGGAAACTTAACGGCTATCCTAGGAAATAGCTCGGCAGCCTATAACTTCCTCTATCGCACAACAGACTCTCAGTATAAGCCATCGTGGGCTGTCACCACCCTGCTTGTGCCATCCTCAAAAAAGAGCCATGGCCATACAACATCCAAGAGTTTGATCTCGTATCAAATTCCTTACGATTCAGCCAACCTGGACACGAGCCCAAGCTATGGCATGTATTCTTCAGCCGCACAGAGCCTTCTAACAGGCATTCCTTCCGACAATGTTTTCATCAGCCAGCTGCTTAGCCAAGGTTGGTATGTCAATGTACCAGATTACGAAGGCCCACTCGCCTCATTCGGCGCCGGTGTGATGTCCGGCCACGCGATTATTGACTCGGTTCGAGCCGTCTTGTCAGCAAAGTGGCTCATCGGACGCGAGCCTTTCAAGTATGCCTTATGGGGATACTCTGGTGGTGCATTCGCTAGCGGCTGGGCGGCTGAGCTAGCTGTTCAGTACGCGCCTGACCTCAACTTCACTGGCGTCGTCATGGGCGGCCTTCCAACGAACTTGACCGGCCTCTTTGATGCAGTCAGCGGTGCCTCGGGCGCTGGACTCCTTCCTTCCGCCCTGCTTGGACTTACATCCCAATTCCCGGACGCCAGAGAGGCACTCGATAGCTTGCTCAACTCACATGGACCATTCAACCGCACGGGTTTCTTTGCAGCTCTCAACCTAACCTTTGCCGAGGCATTGGCCACGTTTTCAGGCCAGAATATCTTAGACTACTTCGTGAGCGGACAGTCGCCCCTGAACAACCCCATTCTGCTCAAGGCCAGCCAAACAAATACTCATCTAGGTTTCCATAGGGTGCCTGCGATGCCTGTGTTCGCGTACCAAGCGATTGAGGATGAAGTTGCTCACATTAAGTACCCCGATATCCTGTATGATTGTCACTGCAGCATAGGAGCAAATATCCTATACGAGCGCATTGCAGTGGGTGGCCACTTTGCTGAGATCGATAACGGGGCGCCCAGGGCGTTGAGCTGGCTGGCTAGTGTCAGAGATGGTACTTATGACTTAACCTCTGGCTGTTTAATTAAGAACGTAACAGTTGACGTCAGTTCAACAATGAACTGATTTTAAAATAGTTACTAAGTATAATATGTAATAAGTAAGATAGATTAAAATAATTGTCAATTTTCTTTAAAATCAATGATGCGAATACCTATCTATATGTCTCTTGGTAGCACTGAGTAACTCAAGATGAAACGAGAACTGTGTTCGGAAGTCTTGAATGATGTCATGGGGCCAGTCCAATCTTTTGGCTTCCTTTGCATGCTGGGTGCTGTTGGCTCCAGTAGTTCGATACTTATCAAGCTTCGCGAAAAGCTGATTCTAAAGACACATTAAGTCATCTCGAACTTTCTGGAAGATCTCTCGATGCTTGTTATCAGGTTCCGATCCCGATGAAAGGTTGTCAACATCTAAGATCATATTATGAAAAGCTTTTTAGGCTTCCAGTCAAGTGAGTTTGGTGAATGCGATGAAGAACAACATTGGCTTACGCCTTTGATATTTCATCATACCCGGCTAGCGGCATTTACGAATCGCTTGCGGGCTTGATGAAAAAGCTCCAAAATTTAACTAAATCGCCTACACCGATCGCGAGACTCATTCTATCGCTGAAGATGAGGGTCACGATTTGAACACCTGAGTGTTTCAATGGAAAGCTATAACTACTGCTTGTTTTAATCAATGTCAAAAATGTAAACGCGTATGTTTTAGGCAGCAATGCGGCGTCCTTGAGACTGAAATTTGACTTATATCTGAAGTCCATGGTTGCTAGACTAAGAAGTTTTGTTTAATTAATTCCTCGAAAAGAATCTTTACTATGTTTTTTGCGACCGGCATAGATCTTCTAGTAAGAATAAAAGACAGCATTGTAGGTCTATAGATTTAGTAATTATCACGGCAATGTTGAGAGATCAAAGTCAAGTGTCGAGAGAACAGACGTTAGGGTTATCTAGTGGGATATACAGGGTATTCGCTGCACTGTACGCGACAACATCTGTAATTTTTCTCGCACGCAAACTGACGGGAACAGAAATTGGAAATAAGATTTGAACGATTTTATATAAAATAAAAACCTGTACTAGGTTTACTTACCATGTAGTTTCTGCTGTAAATCCGTTCCCGGAAATTTCACTTCCGCGTTAGAAAGGAGTCCGTGATGAGTGACAAACGAGATTTTTCAATGTGATAGGTTGAAAGGCTAAGGGTGCTTCATACCCCAAGTAATGAGGGTAAAAAATATAAACAAACACGTCTGGGAAGTATACTCAGCGTCCCGACCGTATAACTTGACAGCGTTGTGTTGGCCGTATCCTATCATTTCATCGGATGCTTTGGGCCCAACACCAAAGATCTAAAAACCCCTTTCTAGTTGCATTTTTCACTCGGCGCGACTCTCGCCCCTCTCCATTGACAAAGCCTAGACGTCTAAACAAGTGACAAGACTCTATATTTAGGTACACCGCCATGAGTTCGACCTATCCGATTGCAGACCGCGTTTTGTCGTCCTTCTCATTGCGCCCGTCGCATTCCAAAGAGAGAAGTAATGATCATGGAAGCATGGAGTCCCTTGTTGTGAATCTTGCAGTCAAATTGCCGGTGAGCCAACAGCACCAATCACTATCCAAGTCCTGCCTAATCGGGTGAGCTAGACATGAAACGGCGGCCCGAGCCTCGATAATTGTCACCATATTCTGTTAGATCTGTATTACTCGCAGCGCAGAAGTTCTAGTGATGCCAGGGGTCGGTTGACTAACAGCCAAAGAACTTTCAGCTCGGTGGAGCAGCTTCTTGATTCAGTCACCAGTGAAGGCCGCTGATGTCAGCGCTTGCAACAGCCTAAATGTATTAATATTGCAGGGAGTCGGCCCAAGCTGACAGTCTGCCGTAAGTTATTGGTTCGCAACTTGGTCCTTTTGCGAAAATATGTATTATCGTATTATATAAATATCTGGTGCTGTCGCCAAGAGATATCAGAATATTCACCTCAGCCCATCCAACCTCATCACCAACACCATGAAGATCACCGTTTTTCTCACCTCTGTCCTCATTGGCGCCATCACCGCCGCTGACACACTCTACCTGGTAAACTCCTGGAAAGGCAACGAGATCTCCAGCGGAATGGCGTACTACGCCGACGGACACGACGCAACCGGCGGAACCGGAGGCTCTCGTCCTGATGACTATGTCGACGTCACCCATGGAAGCCACATTATCTGGGAAGGCCAAGCCGTAAAGGGTAAGCCTGGATAAATCGTGGAGAAAGCAGACACTAACTGGAAATTAGGCACTTTTGGCACCGGCGTGTCCTTCACATCAAATATCTTTGCGGATGCGGCTACCAAGCATGACAATGCATGGGCTGGCACTGGCACCAACGGGTACCATACGTATAACTGCTGGAAGCGTACTGGAGCTGTTGGAAAGCCAGTGGTTCTGTACACTGTTGATGGCTGGACTGTTGAGACTGTCTACTATTGCCGACCCTTTAATTAGGGTGTGGTGGCTCGAATGGATCTTTAGCGACCCTATAAGTCTTTTCACACTTACTGGCTGGTGGCTCGGGCACTTCACATTCAAACGGTACTCTCTTGGTGACAAAACTCTGAATTGACAATTATTTCTATCATCTACTACTAGTTACTGTTATTAATTCTTCGAATTGCCTTTCGTCGCTCGCTTTTATAACCTCATCGCCATGAAACGAAGATGATGGCCAAGAACAAGAAGCAAAGGTCTGTGAAGATTGTCTTACCCGCCGATAAGATCGCCAGTAAGGTTTCACTACAAACCATCTGTATGCTGGAACGAGAAGGAAACCCTGCCCAACGCCTGCATCAACTCCTTCTGTGCTTCAGCCGGCCATGACGATGCTCTCCAAGCAACAAAACCATCCGGCCGAACCAACGAAGAACCGGTATCGTCCACCCCATATTACCTGTTGAAATCGCCCTTATTCTTCTCGGTAACGTCACCTCCAACGTGTACAAACGTAATCTTTACGTTTATCGCCTTAGATGCTTCTGCCACGACCAGGCTCCAGTTCTCCTCCTTTGATATAACGGCCCAAGAGGTACCGAAGCAGTCCAGAGTTGAGATATGATCACCTTCAAGTGTAACGTGAGGCGCTCTGGTACCTGGTTGTCCATTCCACTCATCCGGCGTCTTGACAGGTACAGATCCATCTGGACCTCCGACAATGGCCTTGGAGTTATAAAAATACCCCAGTTCCATTGCCATATCATCCATTATCTCAACGTTCTTGCCAGGCCATTCCTTGTCGACGACGTAGCGCTTGTAGTCCTCCCTTGCAAAGATCTGGTCATGCCGGACATCTGCGACGGGTCTTCTCTCAACGTCATAGGTATCAAGAAGTTCCGACGACGATTCGCCACGGAGCACTGATGCGAGCTTCCATGCAATATTATGTGCATCAGCTATACCTGTGTTTGCTCCGTAACCACCACGGTTCGGAGGTAGGGCATGAGCTGCATCGCCAGCGAGGAAGACACGACCAGAGGAGTACTTATCCGCGATGAGACCACCAATGTCCCATTTTCCAGTGGTGATGAGTTCAATGTCTTCATCGCGGAGATCCTGTACCCCAGAAGCCTTGCGGATCATATCGCGCTGGGCTGCGTCATCTAGAACAACTTCAGGGTCGTCGACCTCTTGGTTCCAAGCTACCATCCATCGCCCGCCGCCATAAGTGGTCATGAAAGCCTCGAAGCCATCTTCGCGGCCCTCAATCTGGAATTGACTGTAGCCGTGGTCGAGAAAATGTTGAAGAGGCTCGCACCTAAACATGATGCTCTGGACCTTGCGAAGAAGGCCAACGCCATGACGTTGGATACCGAGACTTTCTCGAATCCGGCTGCGGTTTCCATCGCATGCGACCATGTACCTAGCTTTGATATGGATTTCCTTGCCATCGCTTCCAGTGGCATCGACTTGGACACCTTCATCATTCTGACTCCATCCCGTAACAGTGAAGCCAAGTCTGAGATCAGCCCCAAGCTCTGTCGCCCGATCTCTCAAGACGGGTTCGATGACGTCTTGAGCGATAGCAACACCTTCAGTAGGAGAATAGTCTGCAAACGAGACAGGAGGTCCACCTTTAGGCTTTTGTGTCCAGCCTTGCTCTTTAGTCCACTTTCCAGCAAGACTCTCAACAACGATGCGACGGGGAGGACCGCCAGACCATTGGATGCCTTTGAGTTTTGACTCAACGCCAACGGTGCGGAAAAGTTCAATTGTTCGGGCAGTGTAGCCAATTGCGCGAGGATGGAGAGAACTACCGGGGTGGCGCTCTATGAGGATGGTGGGGACGTTGAGATGGGAGAGGAAGAGGGCTGTCGAAAGGCCTACGAGGCTCCCTCCAACGATCACGACGGATGTTTCTTCGATAGTTGCCATGTTGTCTGTAGAAAGATAAGTTGATGGATGAAATGAGTGATAATTCGATGGGGAAATCGGATTATATATAGCTCTGACCGAAAATTCTGATCAAGGCCCGAAAAGGGACGCTCCGGGTCCGACGATGAGATCGGGCTCATGACGGGACGGCACAGTTGGTTCGGGACCGGCGCCCCACTCTTCGGGATTTAGAGAATCCGGCCTCGGGTGACCCGGATTTTCACCAGAAACGCTTCAAGAATGAATGGTCCATTTCTTTTCTTAGTAGTGACTCTATACTCAAACTTGATCATGCGCCTCGATGGAGTCTTGTGATTGATCATGAGCATTATCTGAATGCAGGGAGCCTTTTGGTGGTGAACCTTGCCGTCGAGATAAAGGCTTCGAATCCATGGAAAAATATCTCATGCTTGAGAGGCCGAAGATGTAGCTACAAGAAATAGTCTCACACAGGCCAAAGCCGTCGTGTACATGATCTCATTTGCGATAACGGCCTTGAAGAAGATGTCGATGCTCTTCGGACTGTCCTGCATCACTCAAGCAAGATGTCTACCCAGACCGATTCTAAGCCACAACCTACTTGTGATGAATACACCAATAGCGTGGAACTCAAAGAATTGTCAGGCAGGTGGACTGCGGGGAGGTGAGTACCACTTACAACTACAAAGTATGCAGGCCAATCATCCCAAGATAGCGTCTTCTTTGCCAAGCTCGATGAAACGAACCCATAAGGCAAGATGATCATCATCGGGACGAAAGATGAGATATGCGTCGCATAAGCCTCATTCTGTCGACTCTCTTTGAGAAAAGGAGAATCGTAGGTGACATTACTTCCAATGGCAGCCGTGAATAAACCGTTTTATAAAGGACTAAAGTTTAGCGTGAAGACACTGGGAAGACTAGCATGAGCCGGTTGAAAGCTAGGGCAGGGCAGCCTGCATGACTCGGCCGTGAGGTCAATGTCGGCATACTGTTTGCGGAAAGACCCTGGATTCTCGGCATCTCTGTTAGAGTCAGGTTCCGTCGAAGCCAGGCTAAGAATTGTCATACATATAATAGGAGACTCATCCTATTGATTCTTGAGCAAGTGATATTAAGTCTACGTTGCGCCACCAACCCATCACCTGTGCGGTTGCATTTTCAATTACATATCTTCGCTTTTTACCATGTCTCCAACTATCTTGGCTGTACCGGGTGCTTGGCACACCGTGGAGTCATTCGAGCCCATAAAGAAGATCTTCACACAAAAGGGATACCAATTCGTCAGCCAAAACGCACCGGGGTTACATGATGCAAACGGCACTTGTCAAGATGACGCTGAATCATTAAGGAGAAAACTCTTGCTCCCGCTTGTGGAGGATGGCAAGGATATCGTCGTATTGATGCATTCTTATGGCGGAATGTATGGTTCACAGGCTGTTAGAGGCTTAAGCAAGACAGAGCGGGAACAAGCGGGTAAGAAAGGTGGTGTGATCGCTCTGATCTACGTCTCAGCTGTGACGCCCGTTGAAGGGAAAACAACATTGGACATGATGGGCACGGATGCAAAGAATCTTCCAGCCTTTGTTGAGTACGATGTACGCGATTCGACATCCCCACGTCTATGTTGCCGTGCAAGCCTATAGACTAACAAACTCTAATTATCACAGGAGACAACGGGCTGGGTCAAGTTCGCAGGAGCTAAAGATACCATGTATCACGACATTTCAGACACGGAAGCAGAGTATTACATCTCATTGCTGAGAGACCAAGCGTTGAATAGTATGAACACGCCGGTTTCTTATTCTCCCCTTACAGATGAGAGTTACAAGGGAAAGGCAGGCTATGTTATCTGCGGGGCTGATCGTGTTGTGCCCCCTGCTGGACAGGAGATGTATGCGGCTATAGGGAATATCGACAGGAAAGTCACAGTTGAGAAGGCGAGCCACGCATTTTTTGCTACTGCGGCTGAGGAGACCGTTGATGCTGTTCTTCAGCTAATAACCCTGTCTTTTGAGGTTGAAGGTTGTTAGAGTCTGAGCTTAATTATGCATTTTTAGAACTAAGAACCTTGCCATTAATATATAAATCAAATGCTCGCGAAACGAGGTGTCAAGTGCGCGACATGAATAATAACATCCTTGTCTGCGCCTTTGACGTCACGTCTCTTCAAGTCGTGATCATTTGACTTGCCGTGATAAGATAAGATATCGGTAAACTCAACTTGGGTAGCCGAACGCATAGCCGAAAACAAGCAGATGATGGAAAATGGATCTCATAAACAAAATACTGACATTTCTACCAACTTTATGGTCAAATCCCCTCAATTCTTGCCATTCTCACATACCATATGGTCCAAACTGCAGATGACATTAACCGAAGGGGAAATATGCCATATGACCACACGAGGATCACTTCTCCATCCATCGTGGAACCTCAACTCTTAGAAAACAGGCTCCTGCTGCCGAAACCACTTCTTCTCAGCCACGTTTACCTATCTCATGAGCCTTATCGGACCAATCAATGAGAAACTTCTCGAGCTTAGTCGGACTAGGCATCAATACACTATCCTTCCTCTCCCCATTCTCGTAAGCAATAAAAAACGGGACACCTTGAATATCAAGCTTTTCGGATAGTTCGAGTGAGTCGTCTATGTCGAATCTAGCGAGGACGAAGTATTCCGGGTTGTATGGAATTTGGTTGGAGAGTCTCTTGTAGATAGGGCTCAAAACTTTGCTGGGACCAGCCCATGAAGCCTCCGCGCTGATGATGACGACTTTGTACTTCTTGAGGAGTTTGTCGTAGTCATCTTGGCTTTTGATCTCGGTGAGAGGCATTGTGGAGTTTGGTTTGGTGAGGATTCAGTAGTAATAGAGACGGATAGTGGGGAGATCGGATGAGGGTGCCGGGGAAGAGAGACTTACAGTTTATAACTGGGTTAGCAACTAATGGAATATCTGACGCGATACGAGAGACCTGGAGAGGAGATATTTCATTACCCAATTGGATGTCAAGCCACTGCATCCTCGAGACCATCGCGCCCTGCATTGGAATGCTGCCATGCATGTTAGCCAATGAGCATGACAGCACCGGGTGGCTGGTTCGGTAGTTGAACTATAAATGGCACTATTGGCGTGGAGGCTATAAAGTGGCATGTCGTTGGGGATCTAGAACCATGAGTTCCCCAAATTCCATTCTCGGGTTGCTCCAATGTTGTGTAATCCAATCAAGTCCGCGATTCAACTGGTGAAGGTAAGGGCCATAGCAAGTGTATGCTCCCATTTTGTTCTAAGGAACTACTAGATCTATTCCACTTCATTGCTTCTCTAGTCCGCTCCAGAAATCTCCAATGTGGTTCGCGACATCCAAAGCCTGATCCCTCACAACACTATGCGCAGCCTTTGGAACAACAAACACATTCTCGAATCCAAGATCATTCAGCTGCTCCTTGTTACACAAGGTATCCAGCTCTCCAAGGACAGCGAGTGATGGAATTCCCGTCTTGGCCGCCTTATCAAACTGAGCATGAGAGTCCATCACAGCTCCGTCTCTGAATATCGCAACAACAGAAGCTGTATGTCCCGGGTGTTCACGCATCTGCCACTCACGGACTGCCTCAGCGACGACTTCACCTTTGGCGACCCTTTGCTTCCAGTCCTCTGGTACAACAAGGTCTCCGCCCTCAAGAATGTTCAAGACGCATTTCTTTGCAGCAGCATAGTCGTCTCCTTGAAGATAGGCCTGCTCTTCGGGCGTGAACATGGAGAGTTGTAGAAGACCTGCGGGCGCAACGAGAGTGAAGCTCTTTACGCGCGAGGGCCTGGAGGCAACGTAGCTGACAGTGGTGGCTCCGCCGAAGGAGAAGCCGACGATATGAGCAGACTGCCAGCTCAGATGATCCAGTAGGTTGTCGATAAGTTCGTGGAATAGTGAGGCCTCGTGCGGAGCAAAAGGTGTATCGCTGAGTCCGTGGCCCCAGAGATCGATCAGAACCATATGCGCAGCCGGGAATGATTTCTCAAGAGCGCGGGCAAGGGGCAGCATGCCTAGCGCTGGAGTTTGAACACCATGTATAAACAGCACTTTATCGATTCTGGTGGTACCATCGTTGGATGATGAAGGTGTGATCTCGTAATAAGCAGCCTTACCGCGGGGAGTCTGAAGGAATTGAGCAGCTGGCAGTAGTGCTCCAAAGGTTTCGGCGAAAGCGGACTCTGTCGGCCCCGCAACAGGCGGCTGGGGCTTGTAACTCGCCCCCGGGCGCGGGAGAACGAGATCTTGTGGCATGGTCAACTATTTTCTGATAATACGTACGTGATAAGAGAGCATGTGCTGGCCATGCGGGTTTTATGAGGCCCATCAAGCCAAGTGGAGCTTTGTAAGCGACCGCGGCGGTCTAGACCACAGAGCTTACCAATATCCTTCCAAGATGCTATACTAACACCTACCTCGATAGGATGAATAAGCAAATAGAATACTATCGTGGAAGGAAAAGCCTTCATGTAGAGCATAAGGAGGATTATCACACGTCTTTTTGACCACGTCGACTGAAATCATGATGATTTGGCAAGTGAAGTGGAGCATTTAACAGGCTAGTCGGATCAGTTCCGACTGTAGATCCCGGGAGAAAAATTGAGTCACCCCGGCCTCGGAAAGAGACAGCTAGGTATCAACTCCATGCTGCCCAATATCGACCATTCTATCTCGTTATCCTTTGTCTGAACCTCAGTCCCCGTTCACCAGAACTTCAAAGAAAACAAAAGCTGCCTGCATCGTGTCATCATGTCCGAGTCATCAGAATCAGCGCCGAAATACCGCATCCGGCCCGGAACCTTCTTTGATGTTCCAGCCACGACACGGATCTATGCTGCATCGTTCGGTAACGAACCACTAATCGACTTTTTCTTTCCCACGAGGAGACAGGATCCTTTGTCTTTCTATACGTGGTCTTGTCGACGATTTCAGCGTCGGTATTGGACGCCTGGGTATTCGCTGAGTGTTGTGGTTGATAAGCATGATCATCCCGTCGGCCTATCGTGGTGGAAGCGACCAACTCAGCCTCTGACACTTCTTCAAAAGCTCTTGTCCCCCTGTAAGTTCGTTTATTATGGGAATTTTTGAACCTCTGCTAATCTTATCAGCGTTCTGGGTTGGTTCAGTCGTCAACGCTTTTATCAACATGCAAGAATATCTCTTCCCAGTTCAAGGTCTCAACAAGAACAACATGGAAACCTTTGAGCAAGCATTTTCTGACGTTGAACCGCATGCGCTCGACACCCCACAGAGGCAAAAGGCGCACTACCTTTCTCTGCTAGGTGTCGACCCTGTGCTACAAGGAGAGGGTCTTGGCAAGATGCTTCTTGAAGATGGACTTGAGAAGGTAGATGATGAGGACTCAGCGGCTTGGCTTGTTAGTCTAGCTGGTTTGGAGAAGCTTTATGCAAGATATGGCTTTGTTGAGGTTACCAAGGTTGAAGTTGAAGGGCTACATGATTGGAAAGGTGGTATGGTGATGGTTAGAGATTGATCGGATCCTTAGAGTAGAAGCACAACAGGATGGATAGCGTGTGTTATCCCTATTGCTAGTGTATATAAATGATCTATTCTTGAGAGCAGGGAAGATTATCAGGATGGTCTCAAGCCGAAACTGGGACCTCCCGAAACGAGGCTAACGGCGACCTAAGACCCCTCACAGTTCTGTGTACATCGAATTGAATACAGTGCATCAGATTCATATAATTCGGTCTCATATAGGAGTAATTTGTTACCATAGTCTGTTTTGCCGAACCGGCACCGAGATGACTTCATCAGCTAGTGCACATATTGTATGGCGATGACCGTTTTATCCGAGATCTCCGAAGAGCGCACAAAGTATATTAGACATATGATATGAGTTGGCTCTGTTCCCTGTGACAGTATTCGCAGCTCTGAGCTTGTAGACTTTGCGCTCTCTCATTCCGACTTCATCTTCTTGACCTCTAACACGTCAGCAAACAATTCGTCACTACGATGAGTATTACACTTGAGGAACACTTTCTCTCTCAGGCGGCACACTCGTCAACGGCAGCAACAGACGACCCGATCCATGGGTTTCCGGACAGTATCATCAATAAGCTTATCGACCTCGATGATGAACGGATCAAGAACATGGATGAGAACAATATAGCGATTCAAGTCCTGTCTCACACTCCCACGAACTTTGTCACAGCCGAGACCATAATAGCTTGTAACGATGAGCTTGCTGCAGCTGTCCGAACGAACAAGTCTCGTTTCGCTGGCTTTGCGTGTCTCCCGATGGGTGATCCCGTGGCAGCAACCAATGAGCTGGAAAGATGTATCAAAGAGCATGGCTTCGTCGGTGCGCTCGTTGATAACCATTCCAATGGCAACTTCTACGACGGCCGTGAGTACGACATCCTCTGGGCAAAAGCTGTGGAACTCAACGTGCCGATTTATATACATCCCGCATGGCCAAGTCAAAAAGAAAAAGAGGCTTTGTACTCAGGCGGCAATCTGCAGTCAGACAGCAACTCAGCGACTGCACTCGGCGCCTTTGCTTTTGGGTGGCATGCCAGCACTGCGAACACCATTCTTCGCCTCATGGCTAGTAACACTTTCGACCGCCACCCGAAGCTCAAAATCATCATTGGACATTCTGGAGAGCTTATACCATGTATGTTCGACCGTATTAACAAGGCCACTGCATTCTTCGGCATGAAACGTGGGTTTGCGGAGGTGATGCATAACAACATCTGGATCACGACTTCAGGAATGTTTGACGTGCACTCTTTACGATGCCTGCTGGGAAACATGCCTCTGAGTCAAGTCATGTTTAGTGTTGATTACCCCTTCAGTGATAATAAGCTTGGTGAGCAGTATTTAGAGAGGATTCGAAAGGAAGGGATTCTTGATGAGGGTGGGATTGAGGCTTTTGCTTTTAGTAACGCTAGGACATTGTTGTCTCGCCAAGGATGAGAAAATGATTCAGTTTCGTAGACTTTTCATAGAAACTACACTGTTGGTTCTGAGACAAGCGTCGTGAGTGCTAGCATGTAATTCTCTTTGCGAACCGACTCAAAGGCAAAGCCACGGGACGTACCAATGTCGAAAACTTACTTGTCGATTTTATGTTTCTCGTGAAATCATTTATATTTACCAAGATTTAATTGAATGCTGACATAGCATCATCAATGCTTCGCTAGTTCTTAGCAATCAGTGTTCGTATAGCGTCGCGCTGCACCGTTTGAGACTACCTCAGCGCTAATCCGATTTGATACACATCCACGTCATCCAATCAATTGCCAACTTTAAAAACGACACAGCGCCCTTTTCTTGTTTATTCTGGGTCAACAGCCCATCCCATCTCCACCGTAACAATGCCACGAGCTCACGACCATTTCCACGGTCGGCATTACCACGCTGAGCGCACGACCGGCCCAGTCAAGGTGCTCAATCCAACAAAGAGATATCTAGTCGCCGACAAGAAGGCGCTCAATGTAGAGTCTGACGCCGGAAATGCTGGAAAGGAATCGCGACCGGGTGCTGAGAGTCCCGGGGTTGCTTATGTTTGGAGGAGTCGCGATAACAGAAAAGGACGCCACGCACTGGCCATCAGTGCTGATCCTCACAAGCATGAAGCAACAAAAGGTCCGAGGCTATCGAATTCGTATCACCAGACTCTCCGCGGTATCTTGAAGATGTTTGTCAGATACCCAGTCTGGGATGTATCCTACGACGTCGCCCTCGTCTTCACAATAGGTACTTACTACCTCATCACAAGAAGCAATAGCTAATTACTGAAAGGGTCAATTATTTGGGTCATCAATGGCTTTTACTCATGGCTCCCCGTCCTCAATCCCTCAACCAAGGTCTCTGACTGGGCCGGCGGATTGACAGCATTCATCGGCGCCACAGTCTTTGAGTTTGGCTCATTCCTACTCATGCTTGAAGCCGTAAATGAGAATCGATCAGACTGTTTTGGTTGGGCCGTCGAAGAGAGTGTAGATGGGATGCTTCATCTCACTCACGCGCACAACTGCAAGCACGCACACGCGCAAAAAAAGACTTTTGTCAAACAAAGCTCCAAAACACTAGATAACAGCACCTCGGAATCAGCGGGAAATGATCGGATGTGGTCTTGGTGGCCGACGTGGTATGAACTCAGAACTCATTATTTCTTCGACATTGGCTTCTTGGCCTGTTCTTCCCAAACAATCGGCGCCACGGTTTTCTGGATATCAGGATTCACAGCATTGCCGCCTATACTCAACAACCTCTCTACACCAGCTGAGAACGGCGTCTACTGGCTTCCTCAAGTCATTGGCGGCACGGGCTTCATTGTCTCAAGCATCCTGTTCATGGTTGAAGTTCAACCTCGATGGTACATTCCAGCGCCAGGGGTACTGGGATGGCATATCGGATTGTGGAATTTAATAGGCGCTATTGGCTTTACTCTTTGTGGTGCCCTGGGTTTTGGCATCTCGCATCCAGGTGTTGAGTATGCCCTTACACTTTCGACATTTATAGGTTCATGGGCGTTTCTGGTGAGTACGACAGTACTTTGTGAGCGACATTGGCTAACTTGAGATTCCAGATTGGTAGTGTGATACAATGGTATGAGAGCCTGAATAAATACCCTATCTGGGTGGATAGGAAAGTCGAGGGCCTACGGCGACCAGCGAGCTGAATTGATCAACATTGATAAATCTGATCCTATGACCGGAATAGAGAATTAGAACTCAAGACAAACTAGGTACAGTTTCTGTCAGAATACACCGTGTGACTCCGTGTTGTTATGCGTGTGACGAGTAATCTGATCGCGCGGTTCAAATACGCCGACGATCAGACGACAAAATCCATTGGCCCTACCAAGTTCACCGCGCCGAAGGATAACAGAAACCACAACGGGCACTACTGGTGTTGGTGCGCAGACGTACAGCGCGAGCAACCAGAACTAGAGCAAAAGCCACACTACACCGAAGATGAGTGGGATGTTCAGGGGTCGCATCTCAAGTGTGTCCAGCTGTGGGTCGATGACCAGATGGTACTGTCGGGGCTGCAGTTCATCGCAAAGGATGGGAGGGAGAGTCCGGCTTGGGGATCTTGCGTGGGTGAGAAACCCATTAGGTTGCCTCTGCAGGCGCAGAAGAAGAATCGCGGCGCGGGACTGAAGTTTTTTGTTGACGAGATGGGGCGTGGTGTCACGCGTGATGACTTTGTGGTAGTGGCTGTTCAGCTGATTGGAT
Organism: Fusarium sp. NRRL 53293; assembly: GCA_013759125.1. Lineage (NCBI taxonomy): Eukaryota > Fungi > Ascomycota > Sordariomycetes > Hypocreales > Nectriaceae > Fusarium > Fusarium sp. NRRL 53293. The sequence goes on from JABSTN010000203.1 coordinate 178,152, forward strand.
TTAGGAAAGAGTAGATAGTCAGTCATGAACATGGCCTACATTCTACAGAAGCGGGCTGTTAGGCAAGATTCCACCTGATGGCGTGTCCCATTCCAAATTCACATCCAGCATTGCAGTGTCAAGCCACGATGACAGATCATCATCAACCTGGAAATGTTCAACTGCATCAAACCCCCAACACATTCCGGAATCCACTGTTTCTGACCAATTGCTGCTTCCGGACACGGTTTCCAGTCCACCCAGACCATTACTTGAGATAGTTGAAGCCGCTGTCACAATTTGCTTATTGGAGCGTGACACTGGAACTTCTGTTGTGACTCGAAACCCAGCCCGTTGAACTGCATCCCGCCAGATATATCCAAAGTGGGGGATTGCGATTCTATCTGGTAGTTTCCTCGATGAGACTTCGTCACTGTCAAGGGTATTACCCGATAATATGCCAAGCATCATTCGGCATTGGCAAGCAACCTTACATCCTGCCTTCTCCTCTCTTTCAAATATGTATTTGACTTGTGCAATTAGGTTCTGATCCTCGTCTGGAACCGGAACGATGATCTCGTCTGATCGTGGTTGCGATAGACATAGGATTAGAGACACGCAAGCCATGAAGCCGACAAAGTCGCTTGTTTTACAGTCAAAGATACTGAAACCCTCGATTTGAGTACGCAAAAGGGAAAAGCGTTTAAGCAGTTGTCGAGACGCTTCCAAACATGCCAGTCGATGTGAGCCTTGAGGAGATCTCGACTCTGCTCCGACGATGAATGGCAGATGGAGGTTGATTCTGACATGAAAGAAGTAGAAATGCAACAGTAAAAGGTTTCTCAGCTCATCCGTCTCAGCATGGGAGTTTGGAAGTGACTCTGGTAGGGCCCACCAGCTCAATGTCATGGAAGAAGCGATAGTATCCATTTGCTCGTCAAGAAGCATTGAACTCGCAGAAGATGGCTTCCCAGGCATCATATTCCGGTCAATGATCTTTCCTGCAATGGAAGCACACCGCAGAACGAACCGCTGCTCTGGGTACACTGGCATGTTATATGGTTCGACGGTTGGACCAAGATGTGCGTCGTTGAATCCATATGGAAGGCCAAGAAGAAGACTCGAAAAGCGATCTCCGTGATAGAAAGCCCACCAGATACTCTTCAGATGCGGAGAAACCGTTTCCCGTCTATACAGGCCCTGTGACGTTGTTAGTCCTATGAAGACTGACTATGTTTAGGATAAGATTACCATGACTTCGGAAATAGCAAGACCTTTCCTATACATCATCCAAGACTGCCGAGGTTGTCCAATATCACTGTAGACTTTAGCCAACAACAGAAGAAGTTCCATTGCCTCCGCAGAGTAAGAGTGTGCAGAATCTGGAATGGCTAGTTTATCGACGAGCCCGTATAGGTGATGATTATGCCCCGTGGTACGTGCATACGCAACAACAAGCATGCCAAGTTCGGCAGGGTCATGGCTCGTGTAGGCACGCGCAGCAAATGTTGCCAGGTCTTCATAAGATCCCTGGCAAATGACCTGCACCTTATGACGGAAGCTACTCCACCAGGCCCCATTCTTGGATAAAGTAGATATTAAAATGTCATACTCTGGTAGAACCGAGCGCAGTTTCAAGCACGCGTCATTTGAGCTTTGCTTGTGAAATGGCGGACTTTTGCGAGATGGAATTTGATGAGAAGGCCGGGTTATTTGAGGATGACTTTTCATAGATCCCTTGAAAGCAATCAGCAAACCATCATAAACGATCATCATTGTCCATACCTCTGCTTTGTTAAGCATAGACACAAAAGGCGCCCTTTCATCTGCCTCAGCTGGCTCTTCTTCAAGATCACCCCCTTCATGGTTTACGGCCGGCTCATGCGTCAGCCCGTGATGTCTCACCATAGTTTCGAGAACAGCGACCCTATCTCGCAAGCTTATACTTTCGGTATTAATATTGCTGTTGTTCACTGAAGTCACATCACGCTGATCGAGACAAGGAGAACCGCGGGCAGCACATGGGATACAAGGAGATGCAGTTCCAGGTTGGAACTTGCATTTTATCTTTCTCCTTCGACCTAAGGTAATGGTCAGCCTGGAGATACACAACATGCTTATTCACTGGTTGACCATTGTCTTGCAGCAGATAGAAACAACTCGCTAGATACATCCAGTCGATATACAAGATATTGGTAATATCCAACTGCAAGCGCGAGTTTTAAATTCAATCTACATGGGTATGAGGACTCACATTCACTACAACTATGCGTCCCCTTTCTCATTTTCCGTCTAGCCGCGACGGACTGGGACATCACCCTTGAGGGTGCGGCGGACATGGTATACGGGGCAAACTAGGTAGATTCACGTGAGTAGAGTCTTTCTCGGCCGAAATCGTTTTCGCTCCAGTTGATTAGGACTGTCGAATGGAGTGAAACGATGCGTAAGCGATAATGGGCTAGCGAGACAGTTCGTGGCGAGACGGACGAGTTTGGTCCGCATCACGTGATATAAGCCGTGTAGGATCGTATCTCCGTCCGTTCGTGGGTTGTAGATGTGAAAGATATGGCCAAATTCGGACTTTTGCTGTCCAGCTAAAGCCTGATCATGGAGAAATTGAAATTATAAGAACATGGAAGGCTTCCCGCCTTTGACTCACCCTCAACAGCTTACTCACACAATCACTCTATTGTCACATCTCCAAGTCTCATACCCCCTTCATCAGAACATCAACTAGTTTATCATGGCTCCTCTCGTCTGGCTCGTCACTGGTACCACATCTGGTATTGGCGCTGCGTTGGTAAGCGAGATCGTTGCTCGCGGCGACAAAGTCATTGCCTCCGGTCGAAAAGCCACCCAGAAACTCGGCCACCTCAAGTCAGACAATGTAGCCATTTTGGAACTCGACATTACGGCCCCATGGGCTGTGGTACAGGCTACCATTAACGAGGCATGGTCCATTTTTGGACACATCGACATTTTGTTGAATAATGCTGGTGCTTCTGCCCTAAAGTGCGCAGAAGAAGCTGAGTGAGGACCTTATGAACCTTCGATCATAAAGCGAGCTAATGAGAAATGACAGAGATGCATATGTCCAAACCCTATTCCAAGTTAATCTGTTTGGACACATGAACGTTACTCGTGCTATCCTCCCACGATTCCGTGCCCAAGGCCATGGCCGCATTGGCTTCACCTCGTCCGCCAGCTCGTGGGGTCCTCTCCCCTTCATGTCCCACTACGCAGCATCCAAGGCAGCTCTGAGCACTTACATTGAGAGCCTTCACAAGGAGGTCCGGCCTTTTGGCATTTCTTGCGTCGGATTCATGTGCGGTAACTTCCCTACCAAACTTGGCCACCCCAGGGACGAAGATGGACCGGAATTTGCAATCCAAGGACCTGCCATTGCAGATTATAATAAATTAATGGGGGAACTTGGACTCATGTTTGCCAAGGCGTTTGCTCAGAGAACCGGCGAACTGGACAAGGTCGCAAAGGTTATGGTGGATATTATGAAGGGTGAGGGGATTGCGGCTGGGAAGCCATGGGCGGTCAGTATTGCTATTGGGTCTGATGCGTTCGATTGCGGAGAGCAGAAGTGTGAGGAGCAACTCAAGGTGCTGCACGAGTGGAAGGATGTTAGCTATGCTACAGATCGGGATGACCATGATCACATCACACCTAAGGAGTATATGGAGTTTGCTTCTATGCTGTAAAGTTAGAGGAGCGGTAGTTACTGGTATTATAGTACTTTTCCTGGACGATAAGCTTGACTTGCAACGGGTGTCCGTACCTGCACCTTGGACACGTCGTGAATTGATTGCGTTTTACCCATCTTAGCCACTAATTCATTTCAGCCATTCTACACTAGAATGAAACCTTGACAAGACATATAAGATGACAACCCCTGTTCACATTAGATTAGGAATCCTTCAGCGAGGGAGAAGACGAAAACGTACGTCCTACGCACGGAGAAAAGTCCTGTCACTCTAGGCCTCTGGACTACCCTATACTGGCTCAATCTCTGAAAGCTTAAATGGCTGAAGGCCAGTCGCGTGATTGGTCCCATGACTTGAAGAGGGGGATACGTACTTAACAAAGGAAAAATAACTCATGCTTTGAAAACCAGGGCAAGTTTTGACATTATTACTCATCGCTCCAATCCTGGCACTGTGTACCTGAAACGTCATCACGATCTGCAATGTCGTCCGCATACCCCTTTGAGCTTGGCTTGTATAAGCGCACTGTCTCGACTACGTCCCCCGAAGGCCAAGCCTGGTTCGACCGTGGACTTATATGGGCATATGCATTTAATCATGAGGAATCCGTCTTTTGCTTCGAGCGGGCCGTCAATTCCGACCCCAACTGCGCAATGGCCTACTGGGGTTTGGCATATAGCCTGGGTCCAAACTACAACAAGCCCTGGTCGTTCTTTGATGATAAAGACCTGGCCGATGCAGTTGCGCGTGGTTACAATGCCGCCCGTACAGCCATGGCTAAGATGTCGGCCTGCACTCCCGTTGAACAAGCCCTTATCAAAGCACTTCAGCACCGTTATCCACAAGAGAGACCTTCGAATTGTTCTTCTTGGAACCAAGGGTTTGCTGATGCAATGGAAGCGGTTCATAGGGAATTTCCGGGCGATTTGGATGTCATTACATTATATGCGGACGCTTTGATGAACTTGAATCCGTGGAATCTCTGGGATCTAAAGACAGGGGAACCTACCCCTGGAGCTCACACACTGAAGATCAAATCCATAATCGATAATGGCCTGAAGCTCAATGGTTCCTTGCAGCATCCCGGCTTACTCCACCTGTATATCCATCTGATGGAAATGTCTCCTAGACCAGAAGATGCGCTTCCAACGGCCGACCACCTTCGTGGGCTCGTACCTGACGGAGGACATCTACACCACATGCCAACCCACTTGGACGTGCTCTGTGGACACTACCAGGCGGCCATTGACTCCAACTCGGAAGCTATCAAAGCTGATGATAAGTATTTATCCAAAGCTGGCCCTCTGAACTTTTATTCTCTGTATCGGTGCCATGATCTGCATTTTCGGGTTTATGCCGCTATGCTCGCGGGGCAGTACAAAGTTTGCATTGACACTGCAAGCCAGCTAGAGTCTACTATCCCCGAGGACCTTCTTCAAATAGAGTCTCCGCCTATGGCTGACTGGCTTGAAGCGTTTCTGAGTCTTCGTGCCCATATCTTGGTAAGATTCGGAAAATGGCAGGATCTGATGGATATGGAGCTACCGGAAGACCAGGACTTGTACTGTATGACCACGTCAGTCGCCTTGTATGCGAAGAGTGTAGCTTTTGCCGCCACTGGCAGAGTGTCAGAGTCAGAACATCATAAAGGACTATTCCACGAGTCTTTAAAGAGAGTTCCAGCCTCACGCACTCTTTTCAACAACACCTGTCTGGATATCCTCCGAGTTGGTGAAGCTATGCTCGATGGCGAACTGGAATACCGGAGAAAGAATTATGATGTCGCCTTTGAGCATCTTCGTGAGGCTATCCGTCGCGAGGATAATCTTCCATATGACGAACCGTGGGGATGGATGCAGCCTACCCGCCACGCATACGGTGCGTTGCTGATGGAGCAGGGATATGTCGAGGAGGCAGTCGAGATTTACAAGACAGACTTGGGACTCAACGATGAACTACCTCGAGCTTTGAGGCACCCCAATAATGTATGGGCACTCCACGGTCTTCACGAAGGTTTGACAAGATTGAAGAGAGACACAGAGGCGAAGGAGATTGAAAGCCATCTGCAAAAAGCAATAGCAGGTACTGATGTTGTCGTCAAGGCCTCTTGTTATTGCAGACTGGAAAAATGAGAATGAACACCGACGTTCATCTTGTACCACTCTTAGATTGTAGGCTGCGAGGAAATATGGTTGCTGAACATTTGTATGTTTTTGCCCGTTGCAGCAACTATTACTCCTCTCGTACCCTTTTAGACGGCAATGCAAATTCTACTCTATCTTTAGAAGAGGTTGTGCCGACCATATCCTAAACTGCTGATGATGAATTGATGCTAAGTTATGCCTAAATATCCTAAATCTAGGAACTCTAGTGGCGGCTGTCGTAATTAGTAACAATGAAAATAAAAAAGAGCTGACTTCTCGCTATCTATGTTCATCACATCTCTTATGTCCAGTAGTGATCACTACACAATTCACTGAATGTCATCTCAGGTACTTAGAATGCCTATGACGTTATGGTAGTGATATCTCGCAAATTGTGGCAAGATCGTTGTTCTCTAATTAAGTACTGTACGAGCTGTTCTTTGTCCTACCGCATAAACAAAACAGAACCTGTGACCCGAGCTTTGTGTTCACATGTGTTCATAGAGTAGCAGTTAATTAAAGCGCAAAGTTACCAAGACTTCGGTGAACATAAGAAATACGACAAAGGATCCCGTGAAAGGAAGTGGTCGAATAATGCCACGTCAACGTATGTTATTCTCACGAACATGTAGAGTGTCAATTGCAAGCTTTGATGAACATTTGGCTCAATCAGGCCTTAGACATGTAATCGGACAGTATATAAATATCTATACCTATCTTCCTTCTTAGTATCTGGGCTTGCGTTCCATCCAGAAATCAACGACTTCATCCGAACCTACACCACCATCTTTGACATAACAAATACTAGTTCTACTATCAAACATCCATCATGGCGTGGGCAACAACCGAAGAGAACACTTTCCTCCGAGCTCGTCAGCTCCGCCGCTTTTATGCGAAGCACATCAGTTCGGAAGGCCCCCTGAAGTACGCAGACAAGATCACCCCAACTGACATGGACCTCGCCACGATTCTCGCTCCAGACTACAAGCTTAAACATTGTGCTGAGGGCGAGGAGGAGTACCCCGAGCAGTGGAAGCTGAAGCCAAAATCCCTTTCTTTCATCCTCAACAACTTCCGTCCCAAGGCTAAGGAGATAAAGACTGCCATGGACGAGGTGGTTGATGCTTTCATCGCCGGGGAATCAACAACCATCCCACCAATTTTTCCTGGGGGCTATGGTGATAGACACCAGGTTCATTCCTCTCAGGTAGTTACCAAAGGCCTTCAGAGGGCGTTGGCAGAGGTCAAAGATGAGAAAAAGGCTGCTCAGGAAGAGGCTAAGCTATACTTGGCCCGAGCTGAGAAGGCTGAGGCTAAACTTCAGGAGCTTCTGGAGGAGCTGGAAGAGGAAGACGACGAAGATAGAAAGAGGAAGAGGAGGAAGATCGATTAGGTGAGCAATGGATTGCGAGGAATCATACTGTTGTCTGTCGGGTAGTAGTATTAGAAAGTGAATTGAGCTTGCATCGATACTGAACTTTATAAGTCCCCTCTTGTAGCATGTGTTTTCCTATAAAACTAATCTTTAATTAAGACTTTTAAGATTAAGAATATTATATATTATGGAACGGACTAACTATATAATAGAACTACTGTATAACGTAGCTTAATACATTATGAAAATATTAATCTGCAGTGTTTTATTTATTACTTACATTCCTAAGTAGTTTTTTGCCTGTGCCGAAGCTATCCCTAAGCTTAATATAAGTCTTAACTAAGCTAATATACTTCTGTTAACTTTTATTTTCTGATTAAACAGAACCAGAGCAGCCTTACCCAAATCAAGGTAACCTTATTATATCCACACTATATCTAGATAGCCGCGCTTGAATAATACTGTTAAGGTATCCTGTCTATAAAGTCTTAACGTCTATTCCACCCCAAGATTATCAGGTAGACAATAAACTAAGTTTGGGATGCTATGTAAAGATCTATACCGTCTCCTTCAATGCCATCAAACGCCGACACCACTGTATGTGGCCGACAAACCATTGTTCATCAGAACATAAATCGACACTCAATGTGGGATTCAGACATGCTATTCGATCGAGAATTAACTCATCAGATGATGTTGATGTAGTGTAAGTAGCTTTTGTTGCGATCACCTATCCTGTACCTCAGAAAAAATACCCAAAAGTCATATTTAGCATAATAGATCAAGCTGCGAATCAATATTAACTATCAGCCCTCATGATCGGATGAATAAGTTCTGCAATAGCCAAGAGTTTTTCATCCTCGAACTTCTGTCCTGCCAGCTGCACAGATAATGGGAGCCCGTGGAACCTTTTAGGATCATAGAGAGAATTAAGTCGCGCGTCTTCCGTTCCAAATGGTTCGAAGTTAGTATACGGAACATCAATATCCTTATCACAACTCATGTCCAAAGGCAGAGAGATAGCCGGCCAGTCGACGGCATTGAATACAGTCGTAAAGGTTGTATCTCTCCATTCATCAACTGGCAGAGCTGTGTTGGGGCTGGTAACCCAGAGCAGGGCATCAAGAGCACGACCACTCGCGTTCCAAGCCTGTTTCATCTGCACGTTCAGACATGCTAGTCTCTGGTTGAGCTTGTGAATGTCATCGAGTTTGAGGTTCGTGGACCATCGGGACGTCAAGATGCCTGTATCTTCAACAATTTTGGTGATGGGTTCTTTTGCTATCTGTCCCTTTAAGGCGGAGAGCCCCTGAACGTGGATGAAGGCTTTACAAAGATCCCAGACCTCGGCCATATCTGGCGACTGAAACTCAACGAGCTCATAGCCCGCCTGGCGAAGCCGCTCTTGTGCTGCCAAGTAGCCCCTCCTGACGGGAGGGAATAGATGAAGATAGTTGTTTCTCGTCTCCAAGGCCCAGACCCCAATGCGAGGTCTAGTGGGTGCCGCAATATTCAGCCAGGGTGACGGATACAGAAAAGGGTCCTTGAGCCATGGTTTTGCGTCGCTGACCACTTTTGATACCAGTCGAATGTCTCGAACTGAATGACCCATGAAGCCAAATGTTGCAACGGGTCCTAGCTGCGTAATGCCAATCATGCCTGGGTCAAGAATAGATCTCCCATCAGCGGGGAGACGATAGCCACTTGGCCGATAACCAATGACTCCATTCGCCATTGCTGGCATTCTAGCAGATCCGGCGCCGTCTGACCCCAGCCCAAGCATCGATGCACCCATAGCAAGGGCAGCTCCCTCTCCCCCAGACGACCCACCGGCTCCGAACCCGCTCTTGTGCGCATTAAGGGTTCTTCCGAACACAACGTTGATGGTATCAGCGGCCAGACACGTTTGAGGTACATTGGTCTTGGCTATGATGACAGCGCCAGCGTCAACCATGATTTGAACAAGATGTGAGTTGGACTCTGCAGGGCTGAAGCACCAACCCGCAATTCCTGCAGACGAGTCGTGCCCCTTAACGTCCATGTGGTCTTTGACAGTGATGGGAAGACCATGCAGGGGCCCAATCGGGGTGCCAGTGCGTTTGAGATGCTCGTCAAGCTCTACAGCGCGTTGAATAGCCTGGTCAAAGTTCACCTCAGTAATGAAATTGGTCAGGCTGTGCGCAACTGAAGCCCTCTTGCAAAAAGATGTGATCAGACTCTTGGCCGTCACACTACTGGTAGCAAGGAGGCTGAGAATCTCAACAGCATCACGCTTGGTATAATCAGTCAGATCAAGTTCCATTGGTGTCAATACACTGCTGTTAAGCAGTTCTTTCAGAGGAAAATAGTCATCTTGTGCATCTGGGGCTTCGATAGTCCACTGCTTTGGGATGAGTGAAGCTTGGTGCTGCCGCTTGCGTGCAACAATATCCTGCCATTTGTCGGAAGTAGGCATTGCGACTATTATTGATATGTATAATCGATTTTGACAGAGTCGGACTTGTAAAGAATTAAAGTGGCCTTGTTATATCAAATGTGATAATTGAGAATTAGTATCCAGCTAGATATAAGCCATATTTATTTAGATTATGCAACTCGGTATCGTGAGTTCCGATATCATTCCGTGTCGCTTCCGAAATGACCAATCAGCCGCGCAAGCATAATGGCTATGCCACCTCCAAAGTTTAAACTTACCAGACCAATGGATAATCAATCCGACCTTTTTCTCTACCTTACGGAACGTCCAAGATCTGAGACCAATCGGAGTAGACCTTTTTCGGACCACCATTGAACCCAAGATAGTCTTCAGAATTGTGTTGGAGACGTTGTCTAGCACTTGTTCTTGAAGAGATGGACGATAAATAAGCCTTCGGAATATCGGAAATGAAGCCAGGGTTGAGAAAGGGGATTATAAATCCAATCTAACTGATAGAACACAATCTGGATGCACCACAATCATTAAGTAAGTGCACATCCCCAGGCTTTCAATTTCGTTTTTGAAGTCCAAGAACAGCGATCACAATCTACAACTATTGCAATTAAACCTTCCTGCGAAACCTCAACATGACCACTAGCCAGAATTTGTATACCAAGAAGATGGAGAGCGCACCGGACAGAGAGTCAGTTGCAGACGTGGAGGTAGGAGACCTATCGAGGTCCATTGACATGGTGCCTGGAACTAGGCTGTTACTTGACCAAGGCCAAAATTCACTTGGTTCTTCCAGCGTCATCCTCTCCCCCGAGCCTTCCAGCGACCCTGAAGATCCCCTGAACTGGAGCGTCCTCCGCAAGTCCATCTCCTTCTTTGTAGTTAATTTATACTCATTCATGGTCGCCGTCGTGGCACTGTCCACTGCTGTGACCTACGGCGCTCTCATTGCCGAATTTCAGACAACGGCAACATATCTCAATATCGGAACCGCCATCTCTATTCTCCTCGTTGGGATGGGGAATATCATCTGGAACCCTCTGGTGTGTCTTTTCTGCCAAGCTTTATGATCTCCGCATGACTCAACTTGGAAAGCGTCTAACTATCTTATTCCAGGCACTTCGCTATGGTCGCCGTCCAGTTTATATCTTGTCATGTTTCTTGACTGGTATTGCCCAAGTCGTGGCGGCAACTGCGAGAAGAAGCGACGTCTTTGTCGGCTCTCGAATCTTGATGGGCTTCGTTGCAGCCCCCTTCGAGCAGCTTCCCGCGGTTACCGTGAATGATCAGTTCTTTGTTCATCAACGAGGCTTTACACTCTCGATGTATGTTCTTGCAGCTACTCTGGGGTAAGTCAGCAACATTGACGCCACTTCAGCCATTTTGCTCATCTCCTTGACACGCAGATCCTTTCTCGGCCCGCTCGCCACGGGATTCATCGTTGACGGCGTTGGATGGAGGTGGGTTTACTGGACTTTTGCCATCATTATGGCACTCGTCACTATCCTCGCCTTCTTCTTCCTAGAAGAAACCGGATACGATCGAGCGGACACCATATCCTCAACTTCTGAATCACCCCCACAGCTCAAGAGCTACTCCGATCGATTGCGATTGATATCCAACTTCGAATTGTCTCAAAGTTTCGTATCCTTGTTGATTGAACCGCTCAAACTTCTTGTTGAGCCAGTCATTCTGTGGTCAAGCTGCCTCTATGGTTTTGGCATTGCCTGGCTGTCAATCATGGCTTTTACAGCCAACACAGTCTTTCAGAGCCCGCTCTATGGTTACAACTTCAGCTATACTGAGGTTGGTCTAACGAGCCTTTCACCGCTTGTGGGCAGTTTACTCCTTTTCTACGTGGGTGGAGCTGGAACAGATCGATTCATGATATGGCAGGCTCGCCACAACGGCGGTATCATGGAGCCCGAGTCAAGAATTTATGCAGCTCTTGTTGGGGGCCCTATCATGAGCGCTGGACTCGTTCTCTATGGAGCCGGGGCCTCTGCTAAGCTGCATTGGATGGTGCCGGTAGTGGGAATGGGCCTTATTGGAGCAGGCATCCCCATTGCTGGTGAGGTCTCTCTTGGCTATGTGACTGAATGTTACTCGCACAAGGCTGGGCAGGCTACGACGGCCATGATAACAATTCGTAATATCATTGCATGCGGTATGATCTTCGCAACGGAACCCTGGATCAACCACAACGGGTTGAGGGACACATTCATTATCATGGGTGCCCTCTGTCTTGTAGGATTTTGGTCTGGGGCCCTCCTTATCTGGAAGGGCAAAAGCTGCCGCCGTCGATCAGCAAAGGTTTGGGGGTTGTCATGAGCTTTGTTGTTGGGCCGATCGTAACTCCAAACGTTTCGATTATGAGGAAGAGTTGAACCTTGATGGGTTGTGCATATGCTTTAGTTTCATAATGCACCTTCATTGCTGTAGGCTTTTAGGTGTTGCCAATTTTCTATTTTTTTAATTGTTCCTTTTTGTAGTATCTTGTCATTGCTTTACATTTTGAACATCCCGTCCAAGCAATCCACGCTTTCTGCCAACAACCATGATCAGAGTACCACACAATTGCCTTAATGTCCATTAGTATATCACTATATGGGAACAGCCTTCCCGGTAACCAAGATAATGTGCTCGCAGACAGCGCCAGAAACTTGTCGTTTAACTGTAACGGAGAAGCAGCGTTGTTCTTTTGTATTGGGTAGATGAATATCGACTCTTGTCACGGCCAAAGAGCCAATAAAATTCTTTTCCGAACGCTTTGACTCGCATGAGAGATAACCCCATGCTTCATTTCGGAGCTGACAAATGCTTTACTGGAGCTGCGGCGTGGACTTACTAATGGTTCGAGATTACGTGTTTCTTGTCAACACCACTAATGACCCAATTTATCCGTAGACTCTAGCCAAAACCTTAATCATGTTAAAGTTCATGTACTCCGTAAAGTCTGGCTTATAAGTTTTTCATCTTGAGTCTGTAGTTTCATCCTAATCAGATACCCTATATAGTAGAGGATTAATAAACTCAATTTATCAATTATACTAAGTATCAGAAACATCAATTCAACTCTGTACTGAGCCATCTTCTCGAATTACAGCTAGATGCTCAGAGTACCTTGTAGAGGTAGATCTCGACTGCTTCTGCCGACATAAATAGCATAGCTTCCCTGCTGAAGCTGCCACTCCTGCGCAATAACATCCCAAACACTCAAGTCTCGGCGAGTAAGGTCAAATTTCACGGTGGCCGTCTCTCCAGCCTTGATAGCTGGCTTCGTAAAGCCACGTAGCTGTCTCACAGGACCACCAGGAACACCAACGTACAGCTGTGCAACCTCCTTGCCGTTAACAGACCCAGTATTACTGACGTTTGCTGTCACAGTAGCAACGACATCCCACAAATCTGAACGGCCTCCCTCGGTAAGAACACCAGCTGGGTATTCCTGAATCTGAGCCTGGGACTTGGAGACTTGGAGATTAGCATACTCAAAGGTTGTGTAGCTCAGGCCGAAACCAAATTCGAAACGGGGAGTGATATTCTTGGCGTCGAAATGTCGATAATCAATGAAAATGCCCTCGGAGAAGTCGGACTGGGGGAAGTGTTGGAACTGGTTGGGCGCGAGAGTCAAGTCTGGCTTCAACACGTGACCATAGTCCGTCTCGTTACGGGCAACAGTGTATGGGAGACGACCCGATGGGTTCTCATCGCCATAGAGTAATGAGACAAGAGCGTCTCCACTGTCCTCACCCGGAAGATGTGCGTAGATGATCGCCGTGACGTTGGGGTGACCAACGAAGCCATCCACAAGGCGTGTTCCGGCGTTGTGGAGAACAACAATAGTGTTGGCACACTTGTCGGCGACGTTGTTGATAAGCTCATCAGTATAGGCATCATAGATAGCTGGTCTGTCCCAGCCTTCGCTTGCCCATGCGTTACCAGCAACGATGCAAGCTTCAGAAGTAGGATTGACACTAGGATCCCAGCTTTCGAAATCCCAGAATAGAGCAGTACCATCCTTTCTTGCGCGGGTTACGAAAGCATCGAAAGGTGAGCTGATCGCACTCCATCCATTAGCACCCGAGCCTCCACCAGAAATGAGTGTTCCGTTGGGCGCAATGGCGGAGTAATGGAGGCTCAGGTTTCCGAGAAAGCCGGTATTCAGCTCAGTGAGGTTGGCAGATTGGACACCGACGGACCAGGGGGAGAACATGGCTTGGGCGGGCTCCGGGGTGTTCTTGTCAGGAGCCTTGTGAGAGTATCCGAACAAAGAGACGAGTTTCATGTTTGGCTTGAATGGCAGTGCATTGTTGGTGTTCTTGACAAGAACATGGCCTTCAACAGCTCCATTCCAGATAGTAGGCTTGGAGCTAGCGTTGCGAGCGTCGACTACTGGGTGAGGCTCCCAAAGCTTGGCAGCGAGTCCGTGACCGGGGGCTTCAGTATCTTGGTCCTGATTCAACTGATACCAAGTTGCAAGAAGTCTAGACGATCGTTAGCGAAAGAAGAGGCGAGGGCGAAGAGACGGAGTTTAGCATACCGTGTAACCATATTGTCAACATGTGATTCGGGAACAGTTCCATTGTTCACACCAAGGGTAAGGTTGGCACCCCACAATATCGAGCTGGGCATCACAACATCCAAGCCAGCCAACGCTGAAGCCATGCCAGACTGCTGTGCGCCCCAGTCCGAGACGACAAAACCCTGGAATCCTAATTCACCCTTGAGGAGGCCATTGAGAAGCTTGGAGTTTTGGCAGGCGTGTGAGTTGTTTGCTCTGTTGTAGCTGCACATCACACTGGCAAGTCCGGCGTGGACTGCATCAGCGAAAGGCCTGTTCGGGTATTAGTAAGGTTCATTGATACCGTTAAGGTACCATGTACTTACCAAAGATATAATTCATGTATTGTCTTGTCGTCGAGGTTCGATGAGATTGCATCAGCCCCAGTGACGGACGCCGCAAGCCTGTGAGTCTCCTGCTCTTGAGCAAGGAAGTGCTTCCCGCACGCAACGACTCCGGCGTCCTGGATACCAGCGACAGCCTCATGCCCCAACTTACCTGCCAGGTAGGGATCATTGGAGAAGCCCTCCCAGTTGCGACCTCCCTCAACAACTCGGCCCAAAGGTCCAAATACTGGGCCAAGAAGGATGTTGACGCCCTTGGCTTTGGCCTCGGCACCCATATAGTAGCTCCGGCTGTAGGTCAATTCCGGGTTCCAGCTTGCGCCGACATGGATTCCTGAAGGAAAGGAGCTCACATAATCTGTGTTGCGTACACCGTTTCCGGCGTCTGCCAAACACAGCCCTGGAAAGCCTACACGGGGAATACCAGGGATGAAGCCGGAGCAGCCGGTAGTAGTCTGACCTCCTGTTGTCAGGTTGACTTTCTCTTCAAGAGTCAACTGGGACACCAAGTTCTTGGCCTTGGCTACGGCCGCGGCCCATGATCCGGTGTCTACCTGTTCCGCTTGTTACGAGATTAGTATGGCTCATGGAAATGCAGAAAGAGTTCTTACGTGTAGGATAAATCGGCGGCGATTGACCGTAGAAGTATGTATCATCGGTAATGACATTGTCTGATTGCTTCTGAGCTAGGAGACCCGGGCTCATCAGAGACAGGGCCACCAAACAAGATATGGTAGAAGGAAACATTGTGACTCGATTGCTTGTCCCGATGCCTGGACATACTGTACTTACGCTCAGGATCTGCGCTCCTTATATACTCCATTTTCAACATCACAGCATACAGAAACAGCACGACTCGGCCATGAGTCCCCCGCCCGTCGGCAAAACGCATCGGCTCCTCTGATCACTCGTCCCAACACCATCGGGGAACTTAGCAAACAACATGGCGATTCTGAATAATGGATCTTGGTCTCTAGCCTTTACGCAATGCTTTCAAATGGGCAGGAAACTCGGCAATAGCGTTACTATTACAGAAAACCGTCGAGGATATTCGGGCCTTTTAACGAGTCACTGGGACTGTGGGGTCTATGTCTTCGCCTGACATTGGCTTCCCCGACTTTTGAGTGACAAGGGTTTGTGAGTTAGACAGACCATCTCCCCAGTTTTCTCCACCTCCGCCTTTCTGGTTTGGGGTTAAGCTTAGCTGCATTTACCCCAGAATTGTGTCTTCGCCGGTAATGTGACCTTAATTAAGTTAGTGACAGAGTTCGATCGCTGCCCGTCCCCGACCTTTACCCGGCATGTCACATCGTTCTCTCAATCCCCGACGGGATATCCGTCGTCTTGCGGCATCGGCCTTGAAAATTTGCTCTCTCTTTCTTCCTCTTGCTCATGTTGTAGCTCCGAGAAGCAGCCGAGTGGGCTTCATACATGCAGCTTGCACTAGCACCGTTCAGCATCACGACAGGATCGAGGACCGCAACACTAGATCAGACGAGACCATTGGCAAAAAGAAAGCAGATCATCCACCAAAAAACATACAATAGCGGGGATTCGCTGGTCGTCACCGACCCAACTACTAATTCGCCCCTTACCAGCTTATCTATGGGAGAGCGGACGGGATCCCGAGTTCTCTGATAGGTATGGTCGTATGTGCTTGTTCGAGGCTCGAAGCTGGAGCATAAAGGCATTGACGGGACGAACAAGCATAATTATCACTAGACCATCATTGCCACAGCTCGGCTCGACACTACATATATGTATTTGTTCGTTCTAACTAGAGAACTCACTGGCTACTTGTGTGGCTCGTCCTGTTATCTGGATAGAAGTAGAACAAAACCATGGTCAAAAAAGAAAAGAATGATGACACAAACCGATAAAGAGAAGGGTGTTTGTCATGATATGGGTCAAAGACTCGTTGTTCATAGAGATTTGACAATAATCTTACTAGCAGTTCGGTAAATACTTTTATAAACTATCAGTGTCCCGGCACTCAGCAATCCTTAATGACAGCTGCCCGCAGTGAACTTCTCCCCGGCTATCTCTTTTATTCGCAAGACTCTGCGCCACGCATTGAAACCCAGAACCCCCCTCCATGAGCATCAAGCCAGGGGCATGAATATTGGCTTGTCATTTCGCTTCTCACAAGGTTTGGAATAACCATTCCTCAGCCCGTCCTTCACCAACCGTAAGCATTTAAAGTGGTCATCCGGGATGTTATAGACGAGGGGCAATCTGTTCTTCCTCAGGGTTCGGACCTGCGGATTCGGCAAAGTCGACCTAACATTTCTTACGATCGTGGTGGGGGAAAACCCGACCTTGGTGTTCATCCTGCACGTCTAACAATTATGCTGGCCGACTTGAGAAGAGCGCCTCGGGCTGCGACTGACGACCTGCGCGTGCTGTTTGGTCTGTTGTAAACACCTATCTGTCGCATCAGCTACGCTTGAGGCAAAACGAAAGTACGCACTTACGTCGTGCAACTTGAATACAATTACAAAACAAAACGCAGAAACTGCGCGTGTTTCCTCGGCATCTTACTCGGGATAGACAGATGCTCTTGAGAACAAATTATCCCATGAGCCCATCACCCACCGCTCATATTCGCCCTTTTCCTCTTCTGGCGACTTCTGTTCCCTCGCCCTCGAGGCATCGATCTCATGTCTGATTCTCTTGGATACTGGTGCAAAGCTTGGTGTTGACTGAGCCGAGCTGTAATATCCGTCTTGCCGTATCTCATCTTCGAGTTCATGTAGTAGTAAGCGTTCATGCTCCGTCACATTCAGTTTATGAAGAATGTTCGCAGGATCTCTATCATGGTCGCCGGTCGAGTCACTGGAGTCGACTGAGCACGGAGATGACTTGGAATGCTCTTCGTCTGACTTTGGTGAAAACTGATGAACAAATCGCAAAGATGACTCGCCATCGTTTCCGTGAGGTCGTTTTCTCTTGCGTTCGTAGCAGTGTTGCGGGGGACGAGGCGTTGAATGTGTCCACTCAACGTCTGTAGCTCGGAGGTAAAGCAGTGCAGGTACCAAGATGTTGTGCGGTCATTCTCTGAGGAAAGCGACATCTGATAGATTCCAGTATGGAGTATGAACAACAGCCACTGTTATTGGTGAAGCTTCCATTTGGGAGATACAACGTGGGGTTGGTGGGATGGGAAACTGTACGGCTAGGTACCCGAAAACCGATTCTGCAACCGAGTTATAAGACCGGTAATGTTGCTTTTGGCTTCTTCCACGGGTGGCTCAAGAGGTAATAATCTATATGTTTGATGCAGTTTGACGGGAAATCCGGTCTCGGTCCGAGCTAGCATTTACCGATGCAATGCACGTAGTCATGTATTGAGTCAACCCGGCTAGTCAGTGCTCTCCACCCGAGTCAGATGGCCATGCCATGCTATGTCATACAGTGGTTATCCACGACACACAGCTACAGGAGGGGCAATAAAACTTGATACTGATGGAAAATCAATATTGGGAATTATTGACTGTAATTGTTTATTCCCATCTATTGATAATGTCGTTTTCCGGCCCCCAACTAGAGCCCCGTAGGTCACCCTCCAGAGAGTCACTAATAGCGACGCTAACTTACGGTGTCCAGTGATTGGGAACCCCTCCATATGGCAATGGATCTTCGAGGGCGACGAGCTCCTGTTAGGCCAGTCTACCTCAGCGGATCCAACACTACCTCAGACTCGCGGATTTCACGACAGTGCCACAGGCGAATTTGTTACATTTCATGACCTCAAGTCCATTGCTACAACAATCTCTACAATTCTGCATCAAGAATATGATGTCAGCCCTGGGCAGACGATTGCCATCATTGGGCAGAACTCTATCTGGTATCCTGTCGCAATGCTAGCTGCGAGTCGACTAGGTGCTGTAGTTACGCTATTACCGCCTGGCTCCATGAAATATGATCTAATCTATTTACTTGGAACGTCAAAGACGGCGCTTGTGTTTACTGACGAGGGCGCGGTTGATGAAGTCACAGCCGCTTGCAAAGCAATTGGAATACCAGCGAAGAATGTTTTAAGGTTAGATGGACCTAACGATCAGCTGAACAGCCTCCAGAGTCTCCGGCAAAAGGGAGAGTCACTCTATCCTTCATCATACGCCAAATCGTGGGGACCGAAATATAGCGAGCCGTCGCCATGCGCGTTTCTGTCTTGGAGCTCTGGTACTACTGGAAAGCCCAAAGCTGTAAGTCACAGGCCTCGGCTACAGTCTATGGATCCCAAGCAAAGTGATGCTAATATTGATGGTATCAGGTCCAGATATCTCACGCCAACGTCATCAATCAACTTCTTCAGATCAGGGCCCTTACTCCACCAGACCGACGTCGTACAGTATTGGGTGTTCTGCCCTTTTATCATAGTAAGTTATGAGACCTTTGTTGATGACCTCGACTGACAAGATTAGTCACCGGCTTGGTCCATTTACTTCATCTGCCCATCGTTCTTGAGCAGCAAATGGTTATAATGGCCAAGTTCGATATGAAGCAGATGATGGAGACTATTGTGAAATTTAAATGCGATGAGCTGTGGCTTGTGCCTCGTAAGCGAACTTTGTTATGTTTCGGAAGAAACCTTGAACTAACTCACCCAGCTCTGTTGATTCGACTACTGAACGACAAAGCAGCCCAAGGATACGACTTATCATTTGTCAAACAATTCAA
Source organism: Fusarium sp. NRRL 53293 (assembly GCA_013759125.1). Taxonomy (NCBI): domain Eukaryota; kingdom Fungi; phylum Ascomycota; class Sordariomycetes; order Hypocreales; family Nectriaceae; genus Fusarium; species Fusarium sp. NRRL 53293. Next base: position 197,385 of record JABSTN010000203.1, read on the forward strand.
CACCGGTGCAGCCCCATTGGCTGATCAAGTGATTGCTCAGCTTGCGAGAAAGTTCCCGACTGTCGCTGTCCGACAAGCCTGGGGTATGACGGAGACGACTTCCTGCTTGACGGTGACTCCGCCAGATTTTTCAACCTGGAGCAACGCCTCAAAGGTTGGCAAGTTGGTTCCAGGTACAGAAATACGTGTTGTAGACCCCGACACGGGAGAGGATGTACCAGCTGGAAATGTTGGAGAGGTGAGAAACCCATCGTCATGTCAGGTGTTAGTGTTGACTGTTTTTCTGGTAGATTTGGGCGAAGGGCCCTCAAGTTACCATGGGCTACCTGGATCGTCCGGAGGAAACTGCCGCATCATATCTAGAAGATGGCTTCTTCAAGACGGGTGACCTTGGTTCCATCGACAACGAAGGATTCATCATGATTCACGATCGCATCAAGGAGATGATAAAGGTCAGTCTCCCGGTCTGCTATACAAAGTTCCATGAACTGACCCCAATGATCTAGGTACGAGGACATGCCGTAGCTCCAGCTGAACTCGAAGACCTCCTTCATGGCCATCCTAAAGTCAAAGATGCTGCTATAATTGGCATCCCGGATGACTACTCTGGTGAGACGCCCAGAGCCTTTGTGGTCCTTGCAAGTGGAGTCCAGGGTGGACCTGAGGTTGTGAGGGAGTTACAGGAGTTTGTTGCGGCGAGGAAGGCAAAGCATAAACGCTTGAGTGGAGGTGTAGAGTTTATGGACCAGATTCCAAAAAGTCCTTCTGGCAAGATTCTGCGTCGGGTGTTGAAGGCGTCATGGAAAGAGAAGATGGAGTCAAAGAGAGCAAAGCTGTAAATTACATACATCAAATACTACAGAGCAGCAGGTTTATTTCTATTATCCTTTATACATTATTCTGATATTTGCCCTACTAGGGCTTTAAGGGTCACTTTCCCATACGTAGCAGACAAAATCGTTACAAACCTCAAAGATCTTCATACCGACGAAGTAGGCCACAAAGCGGATGAAGAGAAGTTGATTCATAGTCATATGACGATGTCTGTTCCTCAGATAAATCTAAAATAGGCAATGTTCATTCGGTGGTTACAGTAGTCTTTATGTTGGTGGAATATTGGGTTCTTCCTGGCCCTCATAATACTGGATCCTCTGTTGCAAAATCTCAGTCAGGATAGCTGGATGGGTACACACCCAGAGCTTCCCCTCTGCAATCTGTTCCACGATGATACGACTCGCTTCATCAATGCCCATTCCCTTCTCCCGCGCCAGCTCAGCCATTGCCTTTCGATGCTTCTCCCAATCCAGATCAACCGTTGAGTTATCGTCCTTAGCACGGTCGAAGATACCAGTATTTAACAGTCCAGGAATGACAGAGCTCACATGTATGGGTGTCTTTTGAGAGCTCAACTCCACATGAAGGGACTCGGTGAAAGCTTGTATGGCGTGCTTTGTAACGGCATATGCTGATTGTCCTGGGATAGTGGTGAAAGCCCCGACGCTCGAAACATTGGCGATCCAGCATTCCTTTCCGGAAGCCATCATGCTGGGTAGAAAGGCCCGAACGCCATGAATAGGGCCATGGATGTTGATGTTCAAAGTCGCTTCCCACCGAGAAGAAGATAGTTCCCATAACGGACCAAGTGTCTCGATTGCCGCATTGTTAATGAGCAGTTGGACATCTCCGTAGCGAGTGTGAACGTGTTCAGCCAGTGCATCCAACTCGCCCGGCCGAGATACGTCGACAGCCCTCGCTTCAGCCTTTCCTTTCGCGGCTATTATATCTGAGGCAACTTCCTCTGCCCGTTTAAGATCAATATCAGCGATAATAACAGTCATCCCGAATGATGCGATATGCCGTGCGAGACCGGAACCCAACCCTCCTCCAGCCCCTGTTATCACTGCAACGCCGCTGCTGAATGCTTTCTCTGGGGTTCGAGGTGTCATGGCGTTTATCAATGAACGAGATTAATGTCGCTGGTCATTGGGAGAATACTAGCTAGGAGAGCCTCGGCCACTTATACTCGAGAGTCCGGCAGTTATGACAAAGCAAGCTGACTCGAGCGATTTAAGCCTGCAGCTAGTCACCAGCGACTCAAGTTGCCATGATTGAAGGGCCACAAGTTCTTTATCACACAAGATCGCGCAGATAGATATCATAATGATACGTTCAAGGGCAGCAATGTGGGACAACCATGAACAAGGCAATTAGCTGTCAGGTCTATGTTCTAGTTGGCACAACTTCCATTGTAGGTCATTCTTAGCTCATAGCCGGGCACTATTAAAGAAAGCCGACCTATTTCAGCGCCAATGCTACGAACGCATTCCTCTTCAATTCGGCAAAGAGACCTCCCAAACTCGATCCAAATTATACCTCCACGTCCGGTACCATATCATCGAGATCTAGGAGGGTAAGCTAAGTACCGTTATAATACATTTTGGTCACTTACAGTATGTCAGATCTTCACCATTCGCCTCGCGCTGAGAAATTCCGTTGCCCATGAACGAAAACGGATTCGACTGGTTTCCATTAGCCATTATCAACTGAGGTATCATCTTACTCACGTTAATGTACTTGATGTCGAAGTCTTCCCATCGTGGGTTGGCAATCATCTCCATGAAATGAATACTTGAACCCGGCCAGACTGCAACAACTCTGCCTGACTTTCGGTCTTTGTCTGCAGACATCATGGATCAGCTGAGATCTGCGGGTGGCAGGCTAGGGGGTACGTACACCAGCTCTGACAAGAACCAGTCCAAACCAAGTCCTTGTGAACTTCTTGAACGTATTCATTAAGCGCGTCTTGGATCGGCTGCTTCACATCTAGTGACCGAATCTGGTCTGTTTGGATCTTTGTGATCGCTTGAACGATGTACTTGGCGCTATTACAACTGTCGTGAGCCATGAGACCCTTCGAATGAGAGGAGAGCAGACGTACCTAGACTCAATACAGGGAATGAGAGAACCGTTGGCGATAGGACAGTTGGGTCCAAGAAGAGCTAGCTACTGTTAGTATGTCTCACAAGATGTGTGATTTATTGCAACTTACTGAAGTAATTGGGCAAGCCTGCAATAGCCATTCCAAGGTAGGCCTCTGGTCCTCTAGCCTTCCACATCGTACGTAGACTCACACCATTTCGACCAACGATGTTGAATCGGGAGGAGAAGGAGGTATTGAAACCAGTTGCACAGATAAGAGTATCGACTTCATGGATCTCACCATCGTCTGTCTCAATGCCCTTCTCAGTGATCCTACGAATGCCTGTTCTGATGACATTGACGTTGGGTTTCTGGATGGCTTTGAGATACGGCAGACTGGGAGTAAGTCGTCGGCATCCGAGCTCCCAACTATTGCACACGGCTATCAGTAACGCTTGTTTCATGAATCAGTGCTTAGAATACCTTGGAATGAGCTTCTCTCTCAGCTCTGGTGAGTCAATCGCTGAGCTCATCATCTTTTCTGCCCACTATGTAGTGGTTAGCAAGAAATCCCCAGCTGTGCGAGTGTCGGCATACCCGTCTTCCCTTCTCCTGCGCTTCCGAGTTCTTAATGCTAGCAGCAAAGTTCTCATTCATCTGTTGTTCAATGAGTTTTCGGAATGCCTTGTAATACTCCGGGTCGTTATTGAACCGTTCGATATCTGCTTCAGTATCTAGCAACAGTCAGCATCATGGAGTTGCCGAGATCGTGGCTCCCCACATGGCGCGTTAAAGTTGGAGGACTCTATGCCGAACCCAACTGTGGGTAGAATGTATGTAGGTGATCGCACGTAAACGTCGATCTTGTCGCATAGTGGCTGTATGGTTGGGACTACCTGTATGCTGCTTGCACAAGATCCGATAATACCGACAGATGCGCCTTTGAGATCGATTTCTGGGTCCTGATCACTTTTAGTAAAGGCTTTTGCACGAAGAAATATCTCAACTTACCCAGGCAGCTGTATGTATCAGCTTTCCTCTGAAGCTGTGCAAGCCCTCTATATCAGGCCACTTCCAATCATTCAAGATACCGCCCGCGTTGATGAAAACATGAGCATGATGATCTTCGACGACAGCATCACTCTCAGGCGAGATGTCGCGCGCAACCTGGACACGCCAAAGGCCTGTATTGTCCTCCCACTCAGCGCCAATCACGCGTGAGTTGAAGGTGATTTTGTCGTACAGATGATGCTTCTTGGCTACTGAGATGAAGTACTCGCCAATTTCCTCGGCCGGTGAAAAGCTATCATCGTCAGTAGAAAGATCAAATGATTGTCAATTTGTTTTGTCTTACTGTCGAGACCAATCCGTCTTGTAGTCAAACGAATACTGGTAGGCATGACTTGCAACGTCACACGCAGCGCCAGGATACCTCGTCTCCAGCCATGTTCCTCCAACATCAGCATTCTTCTCAAAGCATGAAATCTCAACGTGTGAGAGTTTCTTCAGCTCAATCAACGCTGCGATTCCTGAAGGGCCTGCACCCACGACGATGACTTTCAATGGCCTCTGTGATTTATCATGTAATGGATGTTGGCCGTATCCTCGTGTCGTTGGAGTTCTTGGTGGCTGTGTGCCATTGCTCTCATTGTTGCTCTGAGAGATAGTCATGATGAATGGGGCAATTCAAGATCGAAGACCAGGTAATTCAATGGACGTGCGGTAGACATATCACCACTTTCTCAGCTAGATCAAGCCTTTTTCATTATCTTCATATCTTGACCCAGAACGTGTTCGGCGTCATCTGACCCGGACTGACGGTACATAGCCGAATGTAGGGTTACTGAGGGCAAGCCATGCAGGGAATACTGACATCTGGATGCGGGGGAATCTGTCGAGTCATTGAGTCGAGTCAGCTTAAATCCTCGGTTATAACACACTACTAACACCATTTGAGGTTAGGCTTGAAATGGTGGGAAACCAGCGTGGGGTACCGCATAACAGTTGACTTGGGTAAGACCTGGTCTTATTGTTGGCATCCATTGTTATAAGTAAATACGATAGTCATCCTTATTAATGATTCACATTCAGAATAAGTCGGGCTACGACCTGGAAAAAAAGATATGATAATTGGCGGTTTGGCGAGGGTAATTAAGATCATACTCTTGATACGGCTCGACACAGTTCACAGTATTGTAGCAAGCCGTGCTGGATATTAAACTTGCCATTTTGGGATTCTTCTTGTTCTTCTTTCTTCCTCATAAAGAAAGCACATGATTACTGTCTCAGCTATGAGTGAGGCATTACAATTTACACGTCGATCTAGCGGGACAGAGCCAACCTCCAGAATGAGCAGTTTAGGTAGAGACGTAATATTGAACGAGCAAAACAACCCATAGTTAATCATATCTCTTTTGAAATTCTGCTCAAGCTCCACACTCCATTACTTACATACGTCAATGTTCAAGACCTATTTGTAAATAGCACTGGTTGAGGCCAAGGTTCTCCAAGCTGCCTGTAGGCTACAGGGCTAGCTCGCCTGAAAGCTGGGGGATCTGCGGGGTCAAGATCGATTCCGGAGCTTACAAGGACCCCGTTAGTCTAACTGATTAGGGGAAACATGGTCTGAAGCGTAATGAGGGGGAAGGGGTCCGATGGCAAATAATCTTTTTCTCTTTTCCATCACATTCATTGCCTTCATTCGACAGTGCTAAACAACAATTACGACCGATATCACAAATAAAAGAGTATCCACTTTGTGTCCCACTACTCATTTACGACGATCGATGCCGTCGCTTGGCGCAAACGAGTCCATCAATATGACGACCGACGCTGAATCGCGACGCGCAAAGAAACGCCAAACAGACAGGAATGCACAACGACAGCATCGGAAGCGGCAGAAGCAGTACATCGAAGGACTCGAGGCTCAGATATCTCTTCTCAAATCAGCCGGCAAGACTGAAGCATCTCAGCTTGCCGCCCAGAACCTGCAATTACAAGATGAGGTTGGCCTTCTCTCACTCAATTTATCTGCCCATAGTGAGGTGGCTAATGAAGCGGTAGCTTCAACAAATGCGCGGTCTTTGGGACGAGATGGAGAACATACTGCAACGCCAACGCGACCTAAGATCAAACTCGATACTCAATGTGCCCTTGGTCTGTTCTGATGGTAGTCCAACACCCAGCTACGGTATCAATAATGAGAGAGGCACTTCTGCACAGACATTTGCAGTGAGGTCTTCTAGCTTCAACGACACCACCCAAGTGCGTCCTGCAGTGCAACCTGCACCTGCAGTGGGTGATCGCTTGCAATCCACTGGACTCTCAGATCTGGATGGCCTTATGCTTCACGATACAACGTCGAGACACGATCTACCCGACGCCCTGATCCATTGCGACACTTTGGACCTTCACGATAGCTCTCACCTACTAAACGCAGACGGTAACGAAATGGATACGATGCTGGGAGACGACTTTCAGCTGGCCAGTATGGATCATTCTGACGAAAGCGATAGAGCAACGACCGAGCTCACTCACTCGCAATCGCTCACAGTTCGGAACAAAGACTCAGACCACTTCTCTACCATGGATTCATCACAGTTACAGACACCTCGAGCGCATGAATGTGACTCCGCAATTACCATGAGATGGATAACCAGCCCAAGTCATCTCCTTCGAGAAAACGACGATATGGATCACTTCCCAGAAGTTGAGGACAGTTCATCACATCACCAGGAAATGCAACGTACCCCAGATCCTCTTGATGGCTTCACAGAGTTATTCGATGCGTGCATGAAGCACAACCTCCCCGCCTTCCGCTCAAACATGCCCATGCTGATGTTTTCATCGGTTGCGAAAGACGTGTTATTACATAACATGATACAACGTGCTAGCCAGAACCCAGAGTCCATTGGACCGCCAGTGCTGATTGACTTTCTCGTTGATAATAAGCAGAATTCGCTTTCCACTGATCTGAAGGCGTATCTGGAGCCAGTACGGAAAACACGGCGGACGTCAGAGTATCTCGCCACCTATTGGGTCCTGTATCTACTATTGAGGGTATGTTTCCCACTCGCTTATGCCTAACTTTCGTTAACGCGTGACAGTGGCAAATTGTTCGCAGTGAAGGTGCCTACCATAGTTTACCGCCTTGGCTTCGACCTACACCCTTGCAGCTCGTCGTGCATCACCCAATGGCAGCTGATCTCATAGCATGGTAAGCATGGCTCTCTCCGCGCTAGACTCGTCACTGACAGTTAGCAGGCCTGCGATAAGAGAAGGTCTCGTTCAGATGTCAATGTCAGATCCCGATCGTGTGTATGACGTCTCCACCGACATCGGGAAATATCTCACCGTCGAAATCTCAACCTCTGAATCTGATCTCGTACATGACCCTCAGCAACTCGTCTCCAAGATATTGGACTTGAACAATTGGAAGTTGGACAAGGAGTTCTTCAATCGATATCCACAATGGAAGGGAAATACTACCTGAATATAATAGTTTAAATTCAAGTGATGTAAGTATCTATAACTATTCTGAGAAGAGAGGCTTTGCTATATGCTCTGGATCCAAATACCATGCCAGATCTCTACCATTTACCTCTGGCAGCGTAAAGCCGTTACCCATAAACTCGAACCTATTACGGCTTCTGTACTGAATGTTATAGTGCTCATAACGAGGGTTCTCGAGCATCAGGCGCCAGTGAACAAGTGATCCAGGATATTGAGCCGTGATCTTGCCATTCGGTCGACCTTGGTTGTACCATGAACGACAACCGGCCGCCCAGACACTGTAGCTTGAGTATTAGCGGACCGAAGTATTCTGACAGTTTGAAGGGTTACTCACGTTCGTTTCAACCACTCATGTACATGTTCGTTGTACTCGTCCACAACCTCAGGCTTGACATCCAAGGTGAGGATGTTCTCTGTTTGCATCTTCCTGATGACCTTACAAATGTAGTTCTGCGCTGCTTCAAGGACCGTGATGAACGATCCATGACCCGCAGGACAGTTTGGTCCCAACGAACCCACTACACGTCAATCAGCAGCTAGCATCGCCCATGCACTGAGTGAACTTACACATAAAGTTGGGGAAGCCACTTGCAGCGAGCGCAAGGTACGCGGCTGGGTCTTCCTTCCAGGCATCAGCCAGCGACACGTTATCGCGGCCGATGACAGGGAAGTGCGGCTTGAAGCTAACGTTGAAGCCAGTCGCGCAAATAATGACGTCTGCTTGATACTCTGTTCCATCGGTAACACGTAGACCGCTTTCAGTAAAAGACTCGATTTCGCCCTCGGCTAGTTCAACGTTGTCTTCATGGAAAGACTCAAGGAATCCTTCAGCTGGACCGAGGCGACGACATCCCATGGGAAAGGTTGGGATCAGGCGCTGGGTCAACTTCTCGTCGTTCTTAAGAATCTTGGCCATTCTTTTAGCCACAAACTGCCGACACATGTTAGAGCCTGGCAGTCTTTTAAGGGAAATGCTGTAGGTATACTTACCTCGCGAGCTATCTTCTGGTTCGGGTGCTCAGCGATGTTATTTCGGAAACTCGTGTTGATCTTTGTCTCCATTTCTTTCCGATGCTCCAAGTACGCCTTTGGGTCTTCTGCGAATCGCTTCTTTTGCTCATCGGTATCTTAAGCTATATTAGACAGGCCTGCAAACGAGGCTTCGCCAACTCACAGACAAAGTTTCGTCCCTCCGAGTCCGTGTATCCTTCCATGGGCAACCCAGGTCCAATCCACTGTGGTGTGCGATAGAATGAGATAACTTTCTTTGCTGTCGACTTGATAGCTGGCACGATTTGGATGGCAGAAGCGCCAGATCCAATGACGATCACAGTCTTGCCCTTCAGGTCAAGATTGGTATCGTAGTCCGCTGAATGGGTGATGTGTCCACGGAAGGCTTCGCGGTTGGGAATATCGGGCCACTTCCAGGTATTCAAGATGCCAATGTTAGCGACCAAGAAGTCGATTCGGTCCTCGAAGGTTCGCTCTTGTCCATCAGTAGTCTCAGTGACAGTCAAGATCCACTGTCCGTTGGGCTCATCCCAACTCGCTTTGTCGACGCGATGAGATAGCTTGATGTAGTTATCCACATAGCCCTTCTCTCTGGCAAACGACTCGTAATACGATTGGATCTCAGCCGCCGGGGAATAGTACTTGGACCAATCCGCTTTCGGGTGAAAAGGGTATTGATAGGCGGGTGAAGGAACGTCGCAGCGACAACCGGGGTACTTGTTGGCGTACCAGACACCACCGGGTTTGGGGTACCCTAGGGACATTGGAGATTAGATGGTACTCAATTGACCTATGATTTGGAGCCAGACTTAACTCACTCTCATAAACTACCAGATCAATGTCATCTCCAAATTCTTTCTCCTTCTTGTAGCACATCATGATCCCAGAGGCTCCAGCTCCTATACACCCAACTCGGAGCTTTCTTGGAGCGCATAGGATATGCTCAGATACTTGATAAGGAGCATCATTGTCGCGTGTGATAGGCGTACCACCGACCCGGTTGTCGAAGGTTGTTGCGTAGCTATTTCCGTTTGAGACTGTCATCTTGATAGTTGAGTGAGTCGGCAAGGATGAGTATGAAGAGACAGATTAGCTCAAATTGCGACGAGATAGCAAAGAGATAAAGCACAAGGTCTTGGCAAGCAAACAAATCCTTGACAAATCCAGGTCTTCGGCTACTGACCCCGCGGTCGTTGACAACCGCCAATGTTGACTCCATACCCCAGACTAAGCTAGCCCCCATGACTCTGAAGCTAGCACGATTAGCACCCCCAACCCCGCAAAGCTGACTCTTCCGTCGAGTCAATATCTCCACGCGGGGGGGACTGTCCCCTATCGTGGCCTATGCAGCAAATGACCCAGGAACGCTTCCCCATGGGGTTGATGCTGGTAGCTCCTCTATCTTTGGTAACCAACCAGGCCCATTGACCACTAGGTCTGCACCGCTGCGCTGTCTAGATCGCAAAGTTTCATTTGTGGCGTTTCGTGTTCAACTACAAAACCCCTTGTCAATAACGAGAATCTTCACTTCTCTTCATCCCCATAGAAACTTGTCTTCTTTGCAGGAATCTATATCTCTTTTATTCATACTCTCTTGTCAGATAATTGTGTCATGGATACTAAGAAGGAGGCTACAGCGATGACTACTGCTGAACACCTTGAGATGCAGCAGGCGGAGGACCATGCTGAAGCCGCTGCCAACCAAATCGCCTACGAAAAGACCCTCAGCTTCGCTCAGAGCGTTCGGGTTTTCTGGCGAAGCACTCTCTGGATCTTATACGTCCAGCTTGTTGTTTTCGGTTACGGTATAGATGGTATTATTGCGGGTAATTTGCTCGCGATCCCCAAGTTTCGGTAAGTGGCCTTGTATCTGTCGTCGTGAGTACTCAACCTGACAGTCTTGCAGAGAGGACTATGGCACTACACTTGCACAAGGCGACACGACGATTTACATCATCCCTGCTACGTGGCAGAGCCTTTACGGCGGTGTGTCTCAGCTTGCCGCTGTTCTTGGAGCTGCCATCACAGGATGGCTGGCTGATAAGATCAGTCGACGATACACCAACATGCTCTTCTGTGCCATTTCTATCGTTGGAGTCGGTCTTCAATACCAATCGACCCGCGATGGCTCTCTTCCCATTTTGACAGTTGGAAAAGCCATCAATGGTCTATCCATCGGTGCATGGCTTATCATTGGGCCCCTGTACGCTTCCGAGGTTGCACCGCTCAAGCTTCGAGGTTGGCTCACAGCCATGACCAACTTCATTCAGTTCTGTGGTACTCTGCTCTTCACCGGAATCATGTATAAGCTTGGTCCCCGCAACGACGCCGACTCTTATATTGTTCCTTTTGTGTGCCAATGGATCATCCCGGGTATCGTCCTTCCTACCGTCTGGTTCTGCCCCGAATCACCTGTCTGGCTGGTTCGGGCTGGGCACCGAGACGCTGCTGTCAAGTCCCTCGATCGTCTCCACGGTGATTCAAAGGACATTGATAAGAAGGCCATCCTTGCTGTTATCGAGCAGACTATTCGGAATGAGCAGGACTACCGCTCTGAGACTTCATCTGTGTCCTACGCATCTTGCTTTCAAAAGCCTGATAGACAACGCACGCTTATCAGCATGTTTATCTACGGATGCCAGTACCTCAGTGGTATCATCTTTGTGCTCGGATATCAGTCGTATTACTATCAACTAGCCGGCTTTGGTGCACAGATGTCCTTCTTGCTGAGCATGTTGAACAACTGCAGCATGTTTGTGGCCAACATCCTTTCTTGGCCCCTGTTGACTGTCGTTGGTCGCCGGCCTCTTATTGTTTGGGGACAGTTTATCTGTGCAATCACGTTGTTTATCGTTGGTGGAGCTTCTTTGCCTGGTAGCCGGTCTACGAACCTCGTCACCATTGCCTTCATATTCGTCTGGGTAAGTCAACTATTCCCCTCTCAACAACCTACCAGTGCTAACGTGATCTCTACAGGGCTTCGTTTACCAGATCACCTTGGGTACAGTTGCATGGACCGTCGTGGCAGAGATCCCAACCTGGCGTCTTCGCTCACGAACCCAAGGCCTTTCCAACATCGTCCTCTGTATTGTTCAATGGCTGATTGGTTTCGTGTTTCCTTATATGTTCAACCCAGATGCCGGTAACCTTGGCGGCAAGGTTGGCTTCATTTTCGGTGCTACAACTCTCATCGGTTTCGCGGGCTGCTGGTTTTTCCTTCCTGAGACCAAGAACCGAACTACTGCGGAGCTTGAGGATCTCTACGCTGCCAAGGTCAACCCGCGACATTTCCACAAGACGCATCTGGGCGAGGCGGCGGGGACTGATGACAAGACTGCCTAAGATGGATCTGATGCTGGTTGAGATAGGTTCTGGTTTCTAACTACCTTGGGTTCTGCCTGTACTGGTGCTTTATAATTAGCTTGATTTCGACAATGAGTAATTATTCTGAGTGTTAGCCCAGCTACAACTTGTTGCCCTTATGCCTATAAAGGTCTGAGTGATCCCTAGTTTGAACAACTTCAAGAGCTTCCAACTACACCAAGTGTGAAACAACGTGTGCCGACAGGTATGAACAGAGAAGACTTCGCAGTTTCTTCAGTCTACGAGCCGACAGGTTCATTGATCTCATAAAAAGCAGATGATGGTTCTTTTTTAAGTTTCTATGAACGGCAGCTCAAAATCTTCAGCCGCAATAGATCAATCACCAGCTCCAATACTTGTTTCGTTTTGATCATTTATAGTTCTTTGACACGGCAGCTGATTCCAAAACATGTACAAAATAAAAAACCATCCTCCCTTTCTCAGACTCCACATCTGTCAACAATCCAGTCAGCCTGTAAGTGAATTCCAGAATACACATTATCTTCCTCTTGTCCACCCCGGGCCGCTGGTAGCCCAGGCTGCGTACCCCCAAAGTCAACCAGACTCCAGACATGTCCTTTCTTAGGCTCCACATGCATCTCAAGGTTCCTGTAGCCGCTCTGCTATGACAATCAGTTTCAGAGTCACTAAAGACACAGGAAGGGGAGACTTAATTTGCGGACGTTCTGAGCCAGCTTTTGTATGTCGGCGACAAAGAGCTCCAGGTCGCCGGCTACCAAAAACGTATTCTTGGGTAGAATCTCCTTCCAACCATCTATGCAATCAATGGGGTTCACGTACTCATCCAAGGGCTTCCCATCTAGATATGCCTTTCGCCAACGATCGAGTGCTCCTTTGTCGAGACAATCTTGATTCGCATTCTGCCGATATGACTCCCCATTGTTCTGTAGATTGACCCATGGACTGTTCAGGCAGGTTGCCACGACACGTCCCATTTCTCCTTGAGTCTCCGTCAGTGGTGGAATACTCGGGTGTGGCTTGATCAAGTGTCGAAGTAGTCCAAGACAGAGATTGCCCCCAGCCGAGTCGCCAGCCAGGATGATTGGTATATTCCGACAGGCGATGTATTGATATGCTAAGACGACTTGCCTCAGAGCACCAGGGTACGGATACTCTGGGGCGAGGTCGTATTCAGCGACGAACATATCAGCTTTAAAGCCCCGGGCTTGAAGTTCAACACTCAACTGCAGCAGATACGGCATAACGGATCCCGGTGAACCACTGACAAAGCCGCCTCCGTACACATAGAATACTATGTGTGTCGGGTTAGGGTATTTGGCCAGGTAATGCCCCCTATAGTCTTCTCCTGCGATCTGTTCTCATCAGAATATGGACGCGATCAAATTTGACAGATATGGTTACCATTTCGGACGTGACTTTTTCTTCGAGGAGAGTCGGGCAGTTCTGCAGTAGAGCATTCGCATCACACTGGCCAGAGTTGATGGCTCTGAATTGATGTATCGATAGGGTAGACGACAGCCTAGACATAATTTCAGCGCTGGGACATACGCAAGGTTGCCGGTTCCTACCACCGGATCGTGGCATTGGCGAGCATGTGCTGAAGTGTTGGTTCTTGCTTTCCAAGGATCCGCGATATAAGGGCTCGTAGTCTAGTCCTAGGAATCACATAATCTAAACAAGACCTGTCAGTGCTTTGTTCCCTTTCTGGTATGTCCCAAGTTCGACTTACATTTTAACAGGATCAAATAAGCTGTCAATCTGGTGTCTTCAAACATTGCGTTGAAGTCTGTCATAATGTCGCAAATGCTTCACTCGTAATATCTTTCGCCCACCGAGAAGTAATTGTGGTTAGTTCATCTATTCCCCAGATTGCCGTGCATCAATAAGTGGCGTATCTATCAAGGCCTCTCAAGCCATCCTTTGCTAAATGCGTCCGTTGGGCGATTCAGTCCACTGACTCGCTTACTGAGTCAAGCCCACCGAGGTCCCCTAAATCCGAGATTCAGCGGCATATTGACTCAACAACGCGCTATCGGGCACTAAACAATCGGCCCCAGAGTGCGGGGAAATCTCGATTATAGAACAGGTCGGGCAAGCATGGTGGTCATCTATCATTCAATTAATTTCCGACCTCTACCAACGACAACTTACACTTGACCATGTCCCAAACGAAATTGACATCTATTCAAGGCCGCGTTGCCATCGTGACTGTAGGCTCCTCACAAATGCTTGTACCTATGATGGCACTGACAATGCTCTTTACAGGGCGCAGGAGGCGGCCTCGGCAGAGAGTATGCTCTCCTTCTCGCATCATACGGCGCAAAGGTAGTCGTCAATGACTACGGCGGCTCTCTGAGCGGTCAGCGCGGTACTATATCTCGTGCGCAAACCGTCGTTGACGAGATCAAAGCAAAGGGTGGAGAGGCCTTCGCAGATGGCCATGATATCTCTGTCCAGAGCGAAGTCCAAGAGCTTGTGCAAGATACGCTAGCGGCGTACGGAACTATTCACATCCTTGTCAACAATGCGGGCACTGCTGGTGAAGCTAGCTCGCACGACAACGTGAACGTTCAATCCTTCCGCCGCACGTGGGAGATTGCGGCACTGGGTACTGTTATGCTTATTGGTGCAGTGTATCCTACTATGGAGAAGCAAGGGTACGGAAGAATAGTCAATACCTCTTCTGACAGCCTTATCGGTATGGGAGCAGGTGGCGATGGTGGTTATGTGTCAAGCAAAGGTGCCACCTTTGGTTTGACCCGCGATCTTGGGCGCATGAGTACCAAGCATGGTATCAAGATCAACGGTGTTCTCCCCTCAGCAGCATCACGCATGTCAGACTTGTCGCCTGTTATCAAGAGAATTACGAGAGAATACTTCCATACGCATCTCGTGGCGGATTTTGTGGTGGCGCTGTGCAGCGCGGAGTGTCCGATATCTGGAGAGCTGTTCAGTGTTGGTGGTGGAAGAGCCGCGAGAACGACATTGGCTACAGTCCCTGGGCATTCCCGCGCGACGGGTCCGGAAGATTATTTGGCTCATTTTGATAAGGTTATTGGTACCACGGATGAGCTGTTTGTTCCAAAGGATACGTTGGATTTGGTGTCTTATGCGATAAAGCAAGCAACGGGGACTGATGTCGGGGTGATAACATTAGATTAAATAGTTCTGTTTCTTCAAATACAAATCTGAACAGAGACATCTTTTTACGTCATAGCTAAGTCATGCACATCTGGAGAGTTGTTAGTACGGAAATATTACTGAGAAGGTGATTGACAGTTGGACGAGGATGCTTCACCTGCTTTGATGAATCTATCACAGGCTACAAATCCGTTTTTGGTGGCTTTAACTGGCTATTTTTAGCACTCAATTGGCTTAAATGCACTTTAAATCTCGTAGAGATATTTAATATTACTAGTTACACATATAAAACACTTGTCTTGCTCATTTAAAGGCTGGCTAATGCTGGTTAAAGAGACGAAGCTACCCTGAGGCTGACCTTGATGACCCAAAAAGAGTTTAGTGGGTACCTGAAACACTGAGGAATCGTGCTTTGAGTGGCCAGTCTAAACCATAGACGTCATAGCGCAAATCAAGGATGAGTCATCTGTTGTCGTCATCGTGTTTTTGATTGGCTTATCGCTATCAGCAAGATCCACCGGATGCTACCACGCGGTTTTTCAGGCTCCAGTAACAGTGACAGCTCATCATGCATAATAAATAAAAGACCCCGACCCGAGTCGAGTGGAGACACTTGAAAAATAAAACCAACCTCTTAATATTACCGACCGAATCGTGCACAACCCTATTCACGCCAGCCTCAAAAGACATGACAAGAAGACAATACCTCATATCTACACTCAGGACAGAAATCGAGATTGCATGAGATACCTAAATCTAAAATACCCATGGCATCCATCGCCTGAATTGCCGCTATAAACACGTGTCCCCACCCGCCGTCCCCTCACTCACTTCATGAGCTCACTCTACCGACCCTCCACCAGAAGAGAAGCCCAAGCTGCCATGGCCAAGCTCACCGCCGCTGAGCGCGCTGCTCACGAGGAGGGAAATCTTCACATGCTGCGCGCGACCATCGAGCGCACTCTCTGGCATCTTGATCCGCACAGTGAATTGGCCGCTCATTTGCGAGAGACTACCAAAGAAATCAGACGACATACCCTCGCGGGCTTACTCCCAAAACCCAAACAAAAGTCACAGCAGCAGAAGTCATTACCTTACTTACAACAACAAGAAGAAGAAGAACCAGAGGAACCAGAATTACCTCGGCTTTCTGAACCGCGGCAACAATCACCAGCTCGTGAACCGCAAAAACTCCTCACAAATGAGGGCAGCAGATATCAGCTGCGCGATAGGCAAGATCACGTGCCGATAATCGAACTTAGCTCTGACGTATCCTCGGAACTGTCAGACGAGCCCATTTACGATTTCGACCATGCGCCCGACCAAGGCGAGAGCGCATCGGCCAGCGACATGAGCACCTTGGCAAAAGAACACCAGAAGCCAAGTCGAGAGATACCAGTAGAAAAGACACCAGCCGAGGAGGCGCTGACTCAAGAAATGCCGACGCATGAGTCCAAAAAGCGACCTGCCGAGGATGACGACGAAGACGACGCGTCGCCAGTCTCAAAACGCGTCAAAGGCTGGCTGACACATATCACGGGCGGATACATGTGATTTCATCATTTCTCGCTCTTTTTGAACGACAAGATCTGGACACCGGTCGCGTCACCATCAAAGAATACCCTACCGCTACTACATTTGACTGCATTCTGGAAATGCAGTATTAAAGCTTCGAGGCTTAGAGATGGAAAATCTGGGTTTGGGAATAATGTGCAAGTTATACACTGGTTTACTGGAGAACAAGACGTAAAGAACTGCTAAGTGCTGTTTCGGTCGGACTGGAGCTGGGGATAGAAAACGTCAGGAATGGCTATATCGTAAGATGGGGAAGAGATTGAACGGAATACCCTTATGAGGCTTGATGGATAGCTAATGTATTATTTGACTTTCAATATGAATCGGTGATTTATCTGGCGGAGTTGTGCCGTGGCCCGTCTGTATGTGCATCCTTCAAATGCCAGGTGAGAAATCGCGCCGACGTTGAGCTACAAGTATGTAATCATGCGGCACGACAGCTTTGCTAATGCATTTCTAATACCCTTGCTTCCCGCTAAGAGCCGAATAACTAAGCACTAAGTTAGACTGAGTAAAATTTGGCTGATTGTTCTCAATGCGTCGGCCTTCGGAGCTCGGCCTTGGCTGTCAGCACCATCTGCTGACAGCTTCACCTCTGCTTCCAAATAACACCCGGGACATCTCAAACTCGTCACTCTGCAGTTGATCCAATCAGCGCATGAACTGAACTCCGATCGTAATGTCTAGTCCACCCGTTACTCGGCGTAATGGCAAGAAGCAAGCATGCGAGCCTTGTCGGCGACGAAAAGTGGCATGCGACCATGGTTATCCCGTATGCCGTCGGTGTGGGAAACGGGCAAACGGCGTATCTGCATGTTACTATGCGTTGCCGGAACAAGTAGCGACCGCCACTCGAGCGAGGCACTCTCAGCGACAAGTATCCGAAGCATCGGCCTTGAACTCCGAGGCCGCGATGTCTTCAGCCCAGACCAGGAGCTTCGGGCCCGATGATGGGTTATGGAGCTCTCCTGCTGCGAGGCCGCCACAGGGCTTCTTCGGCCCCACAAGCTTTCCGGCGGCGTACCAAGAGACTGAGGCTAGTTTGGCTGCACAGGGTCCCGTAATAGCAGAGGTTGACACGCCTTCTTCACCAACGATTCAAGCTCCACCATCGGGGGCCGAGATACAGAGTATCGTGAATATGGATCAAGGAGCGAGCCAACTTGCAGTTAAAGTACTCCGGGCCTTACCCGAGAAGCCGCCCATGCATAGATCGAAACCTCAAGTTGGCCTTGACGAAGACTGGTTGGCTAGTATAGGTGATAGACTCCTAACCAGTACCTGGGAGACATTTCGATCTCACCTTAGTGACAGAGCAAACGCAGGAAAGTTGCGCGAAATGGGGAGTAGAATATGCATCAACACACGAAAGACGCTGCGGGAGGATCAGGATGACCCGTTTGCGTGGATCGAAAGCTTCTCTGGCGCCAATCTTAGGTGGGAAGCTGTCGGCGTCATGTTTCTTTACACAGCTCTCAGCGAGTTATCAACTGCTTCGAATGAAGAGTCAAAGAGGATTATAACATACTACACTGAGTACTGCGCTTCCTGTATAACTCTTGCGAACATGGGAGGGAGTTCTGGGACGCTCATGCTGTTTCTGATGTACAAGCGCTCTGTTCTTCATGCATGGATGCATGGCGAGACCAGTAAGTTTCTCTGAAGTCCATTCTCTCGCTGGTGATACAGTCTGATTATTGTAGGTCTGCCATACTGGAAGTTTCACGCCGAGACAGTTGCGATGCTGACATTCTCGGGACTTCATGACAATCGGTCATCTACGAGCGTGTCATCGATACCTACCGAGATCCGCAGACGCATCGGATGTCAAGTATTCATCGTTGATAAGTTTTTAGCCACTTTTGCTGGACGGCCGCCTCTTCTTACACGGAGATTTTGTTTCATAAATCTACCGCTTGATCTTGAAGAATCGGTCCTGCTGTCGGGCAAAGCAGCCTTCCAGATGCAGTCTCAACATCTCGACCAAGATGGATGGAACATGAATGGCAGAATCTACTCAAGCTCGCTTTTGCGCGTCCGTATGATGATCGCCCTACTCAGAGACCAAATCCTTGAAGTTGCATTCGCTCAATATGGTGAATACGACGTTACAGATGTGATGTAAGCGGAGCCTCGGTATGAAAGACGTCCATGGCTAATAGTACGCTTATCAACAGGCGACTGAAAGCGAAACAGCTTGATCTCTACAAGCAGCTCCCCCAACATCTTGTATGGGATGCTGCGGCGGAGGAAATAAGCGAAATAGATCTTGAGATAGGCTATCCTAGGCTGCTGATACGACTCGACCATTTGCTGAACATGTTCCTAATCCAGCGACTGTTTGTGAAACACGGCCAAGCAAGAAATGAGCTTCTGCGAACCAGTTTCGAGATGGTGGTTTTGACGCTCAACTTTTGGGCTCAGAAGCACATCTGGGCTGCTTTGCAAGGTAAATGCAGGTGGATAGTAAGTAGATTCTCTTTAGCCCCAGCACGATTTACGCGAGTTGACAACTATTAGATCATGGGATACGCTACCCTCGCTGGAGCCGTCTTGTGCATGGAACTCATAGACCCCGTTGCAGTGAACATGTCACTAGAGGATAATATCATCGCCGGCGAAACATATTCTCGATCATCGATCATTCAGCAACTCAGCCTTCTGCTGGGATATCTTAAGACATCATGCCCATCCCAAACGCAATGTTCCGTGGCGCATAATGCTCGGGGTGTTATAAAGAAGGTTCTGGACCATATTCTGAATAATCCAACGCTCACTCAGCCGGTCGTAGATCTTGGAGAATCGGATTTCGCTGGTGGTTGGGATCACTTTTCGTCCTTTAGTGTGCTGGATAACTTCGACTGGCTTATGGAGGAGCGTGGCATTGAGGAGGCCTCTGGCCTGCTGTAGTCACAATTTAGCTTAATCTAATCGACTCAGTAGGGCCCAAGAATCTCGCAGTGTTAATACGTAACTTGTGTTGTATCTCCTCTTGGCAATTGGTAAGCCGGTTGGCGTTGTTCGGTGCTCGGCTCTCGACCTCGGTGCTCAGGGCTGACTGCGACATAACTTCACTTGCACCAACTCGATAGCCCAGTAACGGCGCTTTTGGCGCAGAGACTCAATTCGATTACAAAATATTTCCGAGCTGATAAATCAAGAGATGGGGATGAAATGGTATATATAAGACTGCAAGAACACAACTATCGGCGTCACATCATAACACAACAACAATTCCCTGGCTCCCTCAGTATACCATCTCACACTTTGAACATCTCTGGAAACATGTCTCTCCCCAAGACCTATAAAGCTGCATCTTTCGATGAAAGTGGCTCAAAGCTAATCCTCAAAGAAGTCGAACTTCAACAACCTGGCCCAGGCTTCATCTTGGCCAAGGTCCTCGCATGCGGAGTCTGCCACTCTGACTCGTGGGTTCAGCAAGGTCGTTTTGGAGATTTATTTCCTCGCGTACCGGGTCATGAACTCGTTGGAGACGTCATTGCTGTCGGTGACGGAGTAAGCAACTTTACAGTTGGTGAACGTGTTGGTGGTGCCTGGCACGGCGGTAAGTCTCTGTGCATTCTTAAACCTGCCAAACCGGTTTGACTGATGTGTTGTGACAAGGCCACGATGGGACATGCCGCTCTTGTCAAACTGGATCATTCCAACTGTGCGACAACGGTGTCATTAACGGCGTGACTATGGATGGTGGCTACGCCGAATACGTCCTGCTTCACGCCGAAGCTGCCGTCCGAGTCCCTTCCGATGCAGACCCCGCCGAAGTCGCTCCCCTCCTCTGCGCCGGAGTCACCGTCTTCAACGCCATTCGCAGGATCGGCGTCCTCCAAGGTGGTCTGGTAGCTGTCCAAGGCCTAGGAGGACTAGGTCATCTGGCACTTCAGTATGCCTCCAAGATGGGATACACCGTCGTTGCCATGAGCGCCGGAAGTGAGAAGAAAGACTTTGCGATGAAACTAGGTGCCCATCATTACATCGACTCCAGCAAACAAGATCCCTGCGAGGCGTTGCAGAAGCTTGGAGGGGCTAACATGATCTTGTCAACGGCCCCGAAAGCAGAGGCCGTCAGTCCTCTCACAGCAGGCCTTGCGGCTCTTGGTAAGCTGGTCGTCGTCTCACCTCTGGGACCGGTTGAGTTCAATACGGTCCACATGATCATGAAGAATCTCAGTGTGCATGGATGGAACACGGGACATCAGCAAGATTCGGAGGATGCTATCGCGTTTGCGCATACGCATGGTATCAAGTGCATCGTTGAGAAGTTTGACTTTGCGACTCAGTACCGAGAGGCTTTTGAGAAGATGGAGAGTGGCAAGGTTCGCTTCAGATCTGTTATGACTATGTAGGTACCTTTTTTGGTCATTGCCAATAGGTACTGTTGGCTTCCGTCTTCTTTTCAAACGCGAAACGCGAAATGGCTTATATCTCGGGTTTGAATTGCGGGGACGCTTTCGGGTGCCGAGTTCGGAGCGACCCTCTTATCTCTATCACGAGAAGCTACCAACTGCCGATTCTAGAACCACTAGCTTAGCTCCGTGAGGATTCTCCCTTTAAACGAGGCATTTTAGATACTCAATTCTTATAAAATATCCAAATTTGATCTTCAATCACAGGGAAGCCATTAAGCAATATGTATTGGGAGACTACTGTGAGGCAGAAAAGGGAGGATCGCGATGGTGCCATCCAAAGCTGCGAGGCTCAACTCCCCGCCTTCACTGATGAGAGCGTTGTGCCAGAACATGCCGATATTTCTTCACTTCTCGAAGAATTGAGGACGGGGAAGATAACAGCTGAGAAACTGGTCTCTGTTACAATTCGCAGGTACCTCTCGTCACTCACTATAAGCTATCTTCCCATTGCTAACTCATTACAGAGCCATCGCTTCACACAATGAGGTTCGCATACAGCAGGTCCATCCGCGAAGATGACTAACATGCTTTAGACAAACTGCCTCAGCGAACCTCTTTTCGAAAATGCACTTGAACGCGCGAAATATCTCGATGAGTACTTCCAGAAACACCAAAAGCTCATCGGTCCTCTCCACGGCATTCCAGTCTCAGTAAAAGACCAGTTCAACATCGCGGGCGTCGACACCACGTTAGGCTATGTCGGGCGATCTTTTAAGCCCGCCCGCGACAATGCAGTGATGGTGACCCTTCTGGAGAAGCTAGGTGCAGTCATCATAACGAAAACCGTTATCCCTCAGAGCATCATGTATGGTGAGACTGAAAGTCCTCTCTGGGGACTTACTACATATCCTGGCAGACCCGAGCTCTCACCAGGCGGTTCATCAGGTGGAGAGGCTACTCTGATGCGAATGTCTGGATCACTCGGGGGCTGGGCAACTGACATCGGAGGCTCAATTCGCGTCCCAAGTCACCTCTGCGGTCTTTTTGGGCTGAAGCCTTCGTCTGGTCGGTTTTCATACTCCGGGGCGGCGAACTCTCATGAGGGGCAGTCTCATGTTCCTTCATCAATTGGCCCCATGAGTCCATCGCTCTCAAACCTCATCACCTTGACCAAGGAATGTCTCCTCGCAGAGCCATGGAAGCTTGACCCAAATGTCGTCCCGATTCCATGGCGACAGGCTGATTTCGAGGGCGTACAGGAACGGAAACTCACCATCGGTGTCATTTTAGACGATGGAGTGGTGAGACCTCATCCTGAAATCCAAGAAGCCGTCCGCCGTGCAGTGGCAATCTTGGAAAAGGCAGGGCATAAAGTCATTCCGTGGAGTACAGCAGACCACTCAAGATGTATAGAGATTCAGGACCAGTTCTACCGTGCAGACGGCGGAGAGGATATCAAGACTGAAGTCGCTGTTGCAGGTGAACCGATGATTGCCCATGTCGAGGCGCTCGTCAACTCATCCAAACCGATATCGGTGTATGAATACTGGCAACTCAACCGCCGAAAGACAGCAGCACAGGAGGCTTACAACAAGAAATGGACTGCGACTGCTGGATTAGAGAATGGAGAATGTGTCGACGTTATAATCAGTCCTGTGTCGCCTCATACAGCTGTTCCGCATAGGTCAAGCAGATGGACTGGCTACGCCAAGATATGGAACTTTCTCGACTACACGGCTATGTCATTCCCATCAGCAAAATTTGGAAACCCTGAGGATTCAGCATCGCCTGATATATACGTCGCTGCATCTGATGAGGCGCGCCATAATTATCTACATGATTATGCACCGCGCAATGCGATTGATGAGTGGATACGAGGTCTCTATGACCCAGAGGCAATGGGAGGGCTTGACATTGGAGTACAGATCATTGGAAGAAGGTATGAAGAGGAAAAGGTATTGGGCGTGGCATCATTGTTAGAGAAGCTCAACCGAGCTTGATAGAGTTTGATCCCGGAAGATACGGATGCTGATACAAGTACTGGCTCGATATATGACCAGTAATTAAAAAACAAGCGCAATGCCGCCTCATTGATCTGCCTGGTGCTCATATCACCCAATACCTCCAATACAGCAATAGAAACACACAATAATGAACCGATGAAACCTTGAAACTTTCGACCCAAGGGATTTGCGAGTTGCTAGGTTACATGTTTGGTTCATATTTCCATCAGATAGAGTTCTTACAGGGTAAGACGAAAGTCTATTCCAGCAATTACAGTTTACACGAGTAAGGATGCTACTCAGGGATATTCATTTGATACGCCGCAAAAGCCCGAGAATAAAGTGATCTCCAACAAGCCGAAGCCTATTCTACAATTACTTTTTGATCGCCTTCACTACGGCAGCGGCTTCATAACTCTATCTCTCACGATTGACGATGGTTCCGCTATCAGCGGAGAAATGCCGCGTCTTGAATGTCGCCATCTCTCCTAACCGCGATAGGAAACCCCTAAACCCACGGACAAAAAGGTCCCCTCATCGACCTGCTCTATCAATCGACGCACATACACAGATACAGCATTTAAATTACGGATCAGGCAGCGGAGTCGCGGCACTTGGATAAAAGTCCCACGGGCTAACGTCCCCTATTCGATACTGAACCCGCGCGAGTGCAACGCTGACCCCTGCAGTTCCCCTGAGCGCCAAGGCCAGCATCTAGACGCTCATTCGATCAGCTAGTACGATCTTCCCTGCGCTAACTTTAATCTGGTAGGTCTGTTGATAAGAGCGAGGGAACTTATGGTAATTGCTCTGGAACTTCTGGAGGTCGTTGGAAGCATTTATGGGAGGTCATGCAGGTTTGAGTTTGTATCGCTGGGGGGGCATCACATGTTCCTGCATATACTCCGTAGACGGGGTTGCTTGATCTGGACGCATACAGATCTTCCAAAGAGGGCGGGACACTCCGTGTAGGCTATATAATGTTGTGATAACGCCGTTGATCTGCCAAGGTCTTCTCTTCAACCACTCGTTCTGGTATCCTGTCACTCTCTTGACTGCTCCACACTCTTTATTGCATTGTTTGTCATTCTTTACAAGTCACTCTTTATATCACACTACACACATTCATTATGGTCCGTCTAGGATTGACGGCTCTGCTTTTCGCAGGGCTGTCCGCTGCCGTTCAAGACACTGAGCAGGGTACCGCTGTTACGCACGTCCCAGGTGCCTACATCTTCGAGTTTGAGGAGAACCACGTACGCAACTCAACACCACACTTCACTTCGCTGCTAACAGTAGTAGGATACTGCCAAGTTCTACAGAACTGCTGATGACAAGTACACCACCCGCGTCAAGTTCGACTACGACCTGTTCAAGGGCGTTTCTATCCAGTTTGACGATGTTTCTACCGCTGAGGACATGGCTGCCAAGATGGCGGCTCTTCCGGCGGTTAAGAACATGTGGCCTGTCAAGGTCTACAGCATTCCTAAGCCTCGCATTGAGTGGACTGCTACACCTGGCATGAAGGCTCCTCTCAAGAAGCGTGATCTGAATGATACTGCTGATACATTCTCACCCCACGTTCAAGTCCAGGTTGATAAGCTTCGAGAGAAGGGTATCACTGGCCATGGTATCAAGGTCGCTGTTGTCGACACTGGTGTAAGTCTTGCACTCTTGAGTTTCGACGCTGGCTGACATTACTAGATTGACTACAAGCACCCTGCTCTTGGTGGTTGCTTTGGTCCCGACTGTCTTGTTTCCTTCGGTACTGATCTCGTTGGTGATAAGTACGATGGCTTCAATGCCGTTTACCCCGATGATGATCCCATGGATTGCGCAGGGCATGGATCTCACGTCGCTGGCATTATTGCTGCCCAAAAGAACGAGTACGGTTTTACCGGTGCGGCTCCTGGAGTTACTCTCGGCGCCTACCGAGTCTTCGGTTGCTCCGGAGAGGCTGGTAACGATGTTCTCATCGCCGCTTTCAACCAAGCCTACCAGGATGGCGCTGACATCATCACTGCTTCCATCGGAGGCCCTAGCGGTTGGTCTGAGGAGCCCTGGGCTGTCGCTGTCTCTCGCATTGTCGAGAAGGGTGTCCCCTGTACCGTCTCTGCTGGTAACTCTGGTGATGTCGGTATGTTCTACGCTAGCACTGCTGCCAACGGCAACAAGGTCATGGCTATCGCTTCTTACGACAACAGCGACTACGTCTCTCTTCTCAACATCTCTCACTACACCGTTGACAACAGCAGCAAGAAGATCGAATTTGGTTCTACTGCTGGTAGCCCTGCTGCTTGGGGCAAGGTCACCCTTCCTCTTTGGGCTCCTAACCTGGATCCTACCGTTCCCAATGGCGGCTGTGACGCTTACCCTGAGGATACTCCTGATCTTAGCAAGTACATCGTCCTGGTCCGTCGTGGAAGCTGTACCTTTGTTCAGAAGGCTCAAAACGCTGCTAAGCATGGTGCCAAGTACTTCCTCGTCTACAACAACGTTGCCAGCGGTGCTACAGCCATTGATGTCTCGACCGTTGAGGGTATCGTTGCTGCTGGTATGGTCCCTGCCAAGACTGGTGTCAAGTGGGTTGAGCTTCTCAAGGCTGGATCTACCGTCACTCTCGAGATGTCTGATGGCTCTGATGGAAAGGTCATTCTCGAGGAGAGCAAGAACAATGTTACCGGTGGCGCTGTGAGCACTTACTCTTCTTGGGGACCTACCTGGGAACTTGATGTCAAGCCCCAGTTTGGCTCTCCTGGTGGAAACATCCTCTCGACATATCCTCTCAAGAAGGGCGGTTATGCTGTCCTCTCTGGAACTTCAATGGCCTGCCCCTTGGTCGCCGGAGTTATTGCCCTCATTGCCGAGGTCCGCGGTACTCTTGACCCTGAGGTCCTTGAAAACCTCTTGTCCTCTACCTCCAACCCTACCCTTTTCAACGACGGTGCTAAGTTCTATGACTACCTTGCTCCTGTCCCCCAACAAGGTGGTGGTTTGATCCAGGCTTACGACGCTGCTTACTCTACCCTCCTGTTGAGCCGCTCTAGCTTGGCCTTCAACGATACCGATCACTTCACCGAGGTTCTCAACTTCACCCTTCACAACACTGGTAAGACGGACCTTGATTTGAGCATCTCTCACGTTCCTACCAAGAGCGTCTACACTCTTGCCAAGGACAGCATCTATGCCTCCGAGTTCCCCAACGATGTTGCCGATGGCCACGCTAGTCTCAAGTTCAGTGAAGCCAAGGTCAGCGTCGGCGCTGGTGACTCTGTTACTATTGAGGTCATGCCTACTCCTCCTGAAGGTCTCGATGCCAAGCGCCTCGCACTTTGGTCTGGCTACATCGCCATTAATGGAACTGATATCTCCCTGTCTCTTCCCTACCAAGGTCTCACCGGTTCTCTCCACGACTCCAAGGTTCTCGCCTCTGATGATACCTGGATCAGCAAGTCCAACGACAAGGACGAGCTCAACCCCGTTCCCGCCAACACCACCTTCGTTCTTCCCGTCAAGGGCCAGAACGCTACTGACGACAAGCCCGCTCCTGCTCTGGCATGGAAGCTGGCCCTTGGATCTGCTAAGCTTGAGGCCGAGCTGATTCCTGTCTCTGATAACTCCACTGCCAAGAGTCTGGGAGCACCTGCTGGCTTCCCTACTTTGTGGAACCCCATGGGCAAGGGCAATGTTGTCTGGAATGGAAAGTTGGCTGATGGAGGGTACGCACCTGCTGGAAAGTACAAGGTCGCTTACAGGGCCCTGAGGATCTTCGGTGATGAGAAGAAGGAGAGTGATTGGGACAAGTCGGAATCACCCGTCTTTGGTGTGAGGTACCCTTGAGCATCATAATCGCTTGGAACTTATGAAACGACTTTTATGTCATTACGGACAGCGGTGGTGGATGGAATGTAGTTAGCAGTCATTTGATAGTATCATTTATCGATAACGGAATCTCTTTATGTCTTCACATACTATCCAGTCTCAATCTCTTGGATCTCAACCTCCACTCTGACTCATATTGTGCCTATTAGATACCCGAATCATCCTGGAAGAGATGGGGATTCCAAAGGTTCGTATCATTCTTAAGCCACTCATTCCACTTATCGCAGACCCTATTCACCTCCTTCATCTTTTCGGGATACTGATCCAAGATCCTATTCAGCAACTTCTGTTGCTCCAGGATCTGAATCGCCAAACCACTGGAAGCATGCCAAGCAATGTGGCAGTGGAACAGCCAAGAGCCTGGGTTGTCGGCCCTGAAAGCGATGATGAGGTATCCTCCAGCTGGAAGAAGTGCCACGTCTCGGCGAGGAGGGTTGTCGAATTTGAGCTTCACCTTTCCCGTATCTAGGTCTGAGAAGTTGGTACCTTGCGCTAGAAGGGCGAAGTCATGGCCGTGAAGATGAAGCTAGCACATGTTAGATCCAGGAATTAAGAGAACTTGGATTGTAGCTTACAGGATGAGCGACAGGAAGAAATCCTCTGTTGGGTTTGTTAACCATGGCAGCCGGAGGGGCCGTGATAGCGATGTAGACCCATTTATCCTTCTTAGAGTCAGGTACAACGAGATCAACAGCATAGTCAGGATTCCACGTCGTGTTCTTGAGGTTCAGAATGGTAGGGTTGGAAAAGTTCAACCAGAGAGGGTTCTCGCCAAAGGCCCACCAGGTGAAGTTGTCCATCAACTCAGGTCTATGAGCGAACTTGGACTGACCAATATCGAACTGGCTCTCGGTGTCTGATTCAAGTGTTAGAGGGGTCAAACAATATGGAGGTTGAGTGTAGCTTACAGTTGATCTTGACGGGATCGATATTCCACTTCCAAATCGGGGTGAGTTTATCATAAGCCTCATCTCGACATTCCAGCGAGTAGTTCTGGCGGAATGTTGTGGGAACAAGTTTGCTCGAAGCATTGTAGCGCAGAATGCCTTGACGCTCATCAGGTTCATTACCTGGCTCAAAGCCCTTGCAGCCAGTTGCTCCCACGGTTCGGACCCAGTAGTTTCCGTCTGGGTTTGCAGGCATTTTCGTAGTGTTGATGGGTTTGGCATCCAGCACAACATGGTATCTCTGACCTGGTCATATCGGTGAGAATGACTACAGATGATCGTGGTGAGAGAATATGCTTACCGATTCCGAGAACAAGGTGAGAGACATTGTAAGGGTGGATTGGCACAAAGTCGGTCGACATAACAGTGAAGTTGTGATTGTCGATGCTGAAGATCCATGTAGTGTCAACAGACGTGTTGATCACACGAAGAACATACTTCTTGCCCTGATAAACGTCAGTCAATGCTGGGATAACATCTAGTGTGATCGAGTAACTAACCTTGTCAACTGTCATGTTGAAGCGCTCGCGAGGGAAACTGCCAGCAAAGTTCCCCACGCCATTGATCAAAACACCATTCATCATAGGTCTTGTTGGATTCGGCACAAGCTCTCTCTGCCACGATTGGAACGCGCTACGATGACTCCAATCTGTGATGAGAATTGGATTTCGTCCCTCATCGAACGGCGCAGAAGAAGGCCCATAAATAGTGATTGGACCAGCCAAGCCATCAGCATACTGCAGAGAATAATGGCTATGATACCACGATGTACCGTATTGAACAGCACGGAAAGTGTAGGTATAGCTGTCCTTAGGTGCAATGGGACATTGAGTAACGCCGTTGACACCGTCCATCTCAAAGGTCTCAAGCTGTCGAAGACCGTGCCAGTGGATAGTTGTGCCGTTGTATTTGAGATGGTTGTGCACGGTGACTTTAATGAGGTCGCCCCAGCAGGCTTGGATCCAAGGGCCGGGATACTTGCCGTTGAAGACCTTGCCGAATGGATTATCAACACCATCGCCATTGATGGCTTGATCAGTGACATTGAGATGGTACTGGCCCCAGTCAGAAAAATAGCTTAGCTAAAAGATGATAGTCCACGACTTACTTCTCTTGTTATTCCAATAGGCCAGAAGTTTTCATAATCTGTCTCAGTAGTGAAGTTCTGCCCATATGGACCCTTCAACCAGCACGAGCGATCATCTTTAGTTGTGCATGGTTCCCAGCCTTTGAGGTCGGTGTAATTGCATGTGAAGACCTTGCCGTCCTGGTCAGGGCCACTTGGTGAGTCGAAGTATGGGTAGTCAACCTCTGGTGTGGAGTGTCCGTGGGTGAAAGTCATGACATCTTGATGAGGCCCCTGGTCTGAGACGGACGGGTAGTGAAATACCGCCACGAAGGACAAGACGACAGCCTTGCAGGCGTCTGTAATCCACATCTTGATTCAATCTAATGAATTAATTGAACAATAATAATGGTGTATTTAGTCAATTGACTCGGGAACAAAACATCAATTGCAGAGGTAGAACGACGAGTTCAATGGAACGCGGGACCATGGGCGACTCGGTTTTTCACTACCTCACGAAAACTCTCTTATCTCGTCACATACCCGCTTCCTGTACGTGACAAGCCACTTTGTTCAGCCGTTGTCCAACTCAACGCCGATCACGCCAATCAGTACGCGCCGTGAATCAATAATCTGCGAAACTATCGTATTCCTAGCAGAATGGCGTTTTTATTGAGGTTCCTCAGCGGGTGCGGGGGATGCGCCACTTCTTTTAGTGCTGAGCTGAAATACCTTGGGCTAGAGAATCTGGTCTAGCGCCACAGGGGATTGGAGCTGTTTTCAGGTCGCGGCGGTGCTGATGAACTCTTTTGGGAACGTTATTGAGAGTAGAGCGCACCGTGCGTCGTGCCGTGCCGTTCCGGGCCGTATGGTTCGCTGGGCGCGTTGGCTTGAGAGTTCATTCAGCCAGCCACGAGATGGACATGTCAGCAAGGGAGGCATAAGCGTGAGGGGACTTTGGAAATGGCGTTATGTCTCGTTCTCTTTGCTTGTTGCACTGCTTTTGTCTTTTCGTCGACATTCCGAGAATACCCTGTAATGACGGCATTGGCTTGAACTGCTGTTGTTTTGATGATTTCCTGTGACACGCGCGTTTCTTAAAGAATGCTTTAGCCATGTACCCCGCCGACGCCACAAGGGAGACGGTTTTGGAGTTAGTGGACTAAGCAGGGCAATAGATCAGCCACGAGCCCGCTGGCCGTTCTACTAGACTGTCTGCACTAAGAGTGAACCAGTTCATCGCTGGCGTCAGCAGAGCTCTTCGCTTTCTCCAGTGATCTGTATTTATTCAACACATCTGCACCACCTAGCTACCTACTCAATTGCACGACTTCCACCCATCCAAAATATTCCTCTTCTAATTACGAGTGCTTTCAATTACATACAAAATGTCTCTAACAAAAGTCGTAAACGGCAGGGTCGTAACCAACACCAATGTTCATACCCCATTACCATATACCTTCATCGCTAATCCTCGACAGGTCAAACCTCCCACCGGATGGACCGTCAACTACGAAGACTTTGGAAGTGAGACTGAATGGGGCGATGATGGCGAGGTCGCTGACCTTGTCGGCGGTTATGGTATTTTCGGAGTGGTGAAACCGCTGTTCAGGACCCGGTATAGCAGCAACGAGGTCATTTTTGTGATTGAGATCAACGAGCAGTATTATATCTACAACGGCGAGAGTGGATGGGTGCAGCGAATTGTTTCGCCGACGGATTTGAAGGAGATTGTGGAGTTTATTAATGAGCAGGGATGGCTCAGACTCGACACCGAGAATCTCGGCTGATGATCGAAGACGTGCATCATATCGAGTCTATATTACAGGCATATATGCACAGCCGTGGAGTGGCAACTAATGAGGTTCGAAGCCATTGATTGGGTTATTTAATGAAGATAGTGCATTTGCGATGGACACAACACTCTGAAGAACAATTTGTCTGGAGCCGATGACTGCCTCCTAGACTCTCGTAAGTGTTGTATTCACCCCACCACGGTCAGCATCTCCTTGACTAAGTGTACTGCTCTTCCAACTCATTGTGCTGGCCATTCAAAATAGCGATCAACCAAACAATCCACCTGCCCTTACTGCTAGCAGCTAGATTATCTTCATCATAGTCCTCAACGCATCTGTTCTGCTCGACCGTCGCAGAGTAGACCACGGCCTTATCCAAAAGCTCAGCCGAACGGGCACAAAGACCAGTAGCCAGGAGCGACTTTGCGAGAGCATGGGGGAGGAACTTTGTGAGAGGATCTGCGGCTATGATAACATTGATGGCGAAGTTGTCCATGGTGAGATCGGAACGAAGACCGTCAATCAGTCCGACGGCTTGTTATTCATGAGCTCTCAGTTGTAGCTAGGGCAGGATGCCGATTTGCAGCAATGTCGGAGGCGTCATACACCAGTAGACTATTCTTTGATGCACGAGCCGTTACGCTACTTGCGATGACAATGCGCCATGTTGTTCCAAATCAGCAAGGGGCACTTAGTTGTTCTATAGGAGGTCTGTCTTTGCTTTCGCATATGGCTGACTGCCGAACTCGCGAAACTACAGCAGGTCGGAAGTTGACATCAATGAAGTCGAAGCTGCACAGATTCCAGCAATATTCTTATCAGATTTATCTAAAAAGCTATCGTATCCTTCGTGTACCTTGGCGTAGAGATGTCGAGATCGATACGGACTACGCCCGTTACAGCCTGTTCAGAAGCATTGCCTATATCTCCCCGTAGAGCTATATCGCTGCGAAGGAACCTTATTCACCCGGGTTCTTCCGCTGGTGTTGAGGATGTCGAGTTATATCTGGCTCGTTGAGGTCCGAGATATAGTCTCTAACACGTTTGGCAGCTATAAGTCGGAACCGCAGTCATTTCAATCCCTGAAATGCCGCCTGTAGAGTAAAAGCGGAGTTGGACGTATCAAGTAATCACACCTATATCAATAATTAGCAGCCTCCATCGAGTCCTGAAATGCCCCATTATTCATGGCCAGATATATATATTTATCGCCAGGAACCCATGAGAACTGATATATTCATAACAGAGTATCTAAATCTGACATCCAGCTCCGGGACATTGGCATTCCCTTTTGGGCACCATTTGCGGCTGAGGCTTGGAGGAGGGGTGTAGCCTATCATAGGTCTACAGAAACAGTAGCTAAGGGCTCTCTCCCCTTATGAATAATATTTTTAACCTTGATGATAAGAGCGGTGTCTTAAATGCCACCGCCAGTCTGGACATCCTCCAACAGCTAGTGCCGTTAGCTCTTTACTCTCCGTCAACGAGTCGTCCAATAGCCCCTCCAAAACGACCTTAGTTTATCCTGTAACGCAGGCTGAGTGAGCATACATTACTTAGCAACATCGACAACACTACGTTGAAGTTATTGGCTATGCCTTCGGGGTTGCCGTGCGCCTCAACAGTGTCGGTGAGCTTGTGTAACCTGATTGACGAGCGGGCAGACCAGACAGATCAGCAGCCACGACACCATATCGTGGCCATGCAAGGAGGGCCTTAAGCGGGGACGGACACCCTGGTCACCGCCGACAGGTTCTAGAACGTCGATGGGCGCGACACCAACTCATAAAGGTGCAATGTTGATGCTTGGATCTGAGGAGACAGGATTTCTGATGGGAGCTATCTCTCTAGGCAAATGATTGGCTGTAAAATATGATTTTATAATAAGCCTCCACTTTCGTAGAAGTCATTCATTGTCCTGTATTTCTGGAATTGTACTGAGACGGACAATTGCCTGATTTGGAAAGCAGGGCGACCTCCTCCATAAATAATACTCTCCCCTCACCTCGGGATTTGATTACGTTCTCTCGAATCAGCTTCCCAATTCGGACCACTGATATCTCAGTATCAGAGTCAGAAATGACCGCAAGATTGCAGCCACAAATCTAGCGCTTACTCTAAGGCAGAGGTCGGTCGGAGATTGACCCGACTTGCTCGCCGGAGGAAAAGCGCATCTTCCGGAATAATTCTCTTCCCACGAGGAACGGCCCGTTGCGTTCTTGATGGAGCCGGAATCCTTCTGCTTGTGCGCATACGTAAGCGGCCTCCGTAGAGCTTACTTTTACGCATCTTCCGGGTGAATTCAGGTGTCTATGGCTATTATCTGCATGCTCCTTGGGACTCTAGCCATCTAGCTACCTAAGCTGTCCGTATCTTCTTACCTTCCATTTTGACTCTACCTGCAGGACCGTGGTATCGTTGGGGTTGCACATGAGCTTACGAGATCGCCGAGTATTTGCGCGGCGGGCCTACTGTCTCGAGCGGATGTCACTAGGCCAGCAGCCTGCTGTCGTCTTTGTCATCACAAATGTCTCGTTTTCATAGCTTCTTATGCTCTGGGTGCTGGTTCCCGGAGATACGTTGACCAGGCTTACGATATCAAAGTTCCCCACATAAGATTCCATCATAGAAGCGGAATAATAGTCCGTTGGTTCATCTGAGTCTGAGTCAGATGCCGTGAGCCTCGGCAGATATTAATAGGTAGTCTTTGGATAACTTGCTAGTTTGCCATCATTTCCATGATTTCGTGGGAGAAATCGATAAGCGCCACGTCACAGTTTCAAAGTCATGAAGTCATCGTTATGGTTTTAATGGAACAAGGCTCGAATAAGTAAACATGCGTTGACCGTGAGAGTAATTCCACGCAGCGTTCAGCCAGTTCGTATCTGCTAGTGGCGCCTCGAAGCGTCATGCGAGATACGAAAATTACAGCTTGTGACCAGAAGTAAGACATTTGAATCGCCACAGACGGTTAACTTGATGTGCCAAAACATCGACTTGCCTTATCCTGGAAACTTTCTCCGTCATTGCATATGCGGCTGATAGGTAAGTACACTGTGACTCTTATGCAGTCACGTAAGCAACCGTTCGCGGACGTTATCCGCCAAGAGAGCTTATTACTGATAGCTACGCTTTTGGAAGGACCCTAGCCTGTAAATTGATACCAAAGCGTGGGGTTATTCTCCGCTGAATGCGGCTGGAAATGCTTATATGCACGCCGGGTCCTTCGTGCTTAGCAGGGGTGAAAGGGCTTCACCGGTCTGGGCGGCCGATCATAGGAATGGGGATTGGCCAACGTACGGCATCACTACGGCCAAGTGGTAAAATATCGCCTCCGTATATCTAATTGTATACTGTGCCACCCTAAATGCAGATCCTGAAACAAACTAGGGATCAAAGTAAATGATGGAAATTATTAATTCTTAGATGAGGCTCGATAAGACCCGACCTCGCCGTGGAGATATTCCTCACCTCTAAGAACATCATGCTGTATGCTGTGTAAACCTCGAATACCATAGACACCAGAAAGAGACCTCACATGAATAAGTTTTGTGGGAGAGGCTCAAAGAGCTGTATTTATCTAGTAAGCGAGCCTCAATATGGCTTGTGATTATGCGCATTCGGCTTATTGTTGGTACTCGGAAGCCGCCAAAGACTCATCAAACAGGCAGACGTATGTCTCAGCATAGCAGGTATCACAGCGACTGAACCGTGTAGCAAGAAACCAATTATGTGATTAAGTAATGAATGGCGTGCACCCTGTGGAGGGAACAAGCTTTGTGTACCCGGCAGTCTCGACGCCGAGGGGGGGGGGCTGACGGATGAGGTGAGAATGCAGGCTGACCAGCGCCCCCAAAATGTCTTGATAGCCAGCGAACCCACCGGAATCGCCTGTGTGTGCGCTGGAGTGGCATTGCAGACCCATTTGACCTTAAAAGAAGGATTAGACAGCCCTCAGGGAGGATATCACCCGAAACAAATATCGAGTGCCAGCGAATTTCCAACCTCCGGCTAAATTGAAGAAGCTGTTGGCACATGCCTTCGGAAACTACCGACATTGGGATATATTGTAGACAAACGACTAATTGGCCAATGCCGACAGTTGAAATCTGATTCGTGTTGTCGAACTGAACCTGTACGGCATAGTGACTCTCGTACACGAAGAGGCCTATCTTGTACCGAAATAGTCATTTCACCGATATGTTCGGCACTCTCCAGTTCAACCATTCACCAGACGCAGGGCCCACCTTCGTCGAACGAGCAGACGGCGCCGCATTCAGTGCCCTGGGCAACAACGTCCTACAGCACACGGCATGCGATCAATGCCGCCAGAAGAAGCTCCGCTGCACGGGACGCAAGACGGGCTGTGAGCGCTGCAAGGCCTGTTCTACAGAGTGCACTTATACCCAGCTCTTTGGTAGTAACGTGCGGCGCAAGGACCGAAAAAGGACGGCCCGGCAGAATGATGCTGCAGCGCGGTCGCAGTCACCGTCTTCTGAGCAGCAGTCCGAATCGGATACTATGCAAAGCACTGTTGTTGCTGCCAACAGAACCTCCCCGAGCGCGTCGGTGCAGGAGGGGAACCGCGGTGATCAGAACGGTAGCAGTTCTTCTGTTGATCCCTTGGCGAATCCGTTGGATGCAACGCTGCTAGAAGATGCGGCCATTGGCAGCAACACTTCGGGTGATGAATTCGTCTTCTTCGATTTGGACCCCTCCACTTTTGACCGTAAGTTCCTTCTCTCTCAAAATAAATGGCAAATCTCTAAGCTTTGTCCTCGCAAATTTAGTGCCAGTCTCCAACTCCTTGCCAGACTTTCACTGGTCGCCATATAGTATACCTGGTATTCCGTCGCCCCGGAGTGCACAGGCCGACACTTTCAGCTTCTTGGACTCTCGCGCATCATCAGCCACGACAGCTACACGAATGCTCAGCAATTCCATCAATGTTAGCAACAGTACCTGTGGTGGCCGGTGTCTCAAGGTTATGAAGTCACTGCTAGAGGAGCTTGAAACACGCATGCATGACATGAAGCCCTGCAAAGCCGACGTAGCCCTCTCTTTTCAGAAACAGTCATGTATCCAATGCACCCAGATAGTCCGCTGCAAGAGCTGCTATACCGACCCAGACGCCATGTTGTTTCTTGCCATGATCTGCGAGAAGCTTATCATGCTCAACAAGAAGATACTCTGGTACACAAGAGAGGGTGCTGATTTAGAGCAGCAGTTGCGTGTGGGTGAATACGATGTGGACCAGACTGAAGAATGGGGGAGTATGTTGCAGCTCCTTACGGTAGTGCAGCTGCGGAAGATTAAAGCGTTGGTAGATGATATTGAGAGAAGCCCAGCAATTGAGGGCAGACACGCTCAGCTTATAATGCTAAAGAGTGTGAAGCAGCAGGTCATTGCGCTTTTGGGGAGGATTAGAGAGGCATTATTCCAGGTTGTGGATGAGCCATAGACAAGCTGGATGGAAATGGCAAGAACAGATAGACAATACAAAGTAGATAGACTATAGAATATCTTCAATAATGGAATGAGAAGGTAGTCTTTTCGGCGCTCTAGAATCTCATATCTGAAGTCATTCGGTGATCCGAAATCGGCAGTCTCGATCACAAGCACCCAATATCGCCTTTTACTTACCTGACATGGCAACGTCCGGCGACTAACGTATGGTAATTCTACACACGCCGATAGCAAACTACCCAAATCAGCACAATCAGTTTTGTGATGACGCTCTCCATTTGCTAGTTTTGCTATCTTCCGTGCCAGATCGGACATCTCCCGAAATCGAACATGTAGATCCGGTATTTACCACAAGGCATTACAGTGGATCTTACCCCGTTAATCAACATCTGCATGTATCGAATCCTAATTACACTTGAACGTCATATTGGTCAAGTTCTGGCTCACTTCCATTGTCACAAATCTCCGATATTAACGATTAGCAGACCCCGCTGTCAAGAACACCGCAAGTACTTTGGTCCTAGACATGCTTTGGCCCCCAGAGCAAGCGCCTGACTAGCCTTTATAGTGCTGTTGCTAAAATTTTTATTTAGATCAAATCAGGAATGATCCGGTAAGCAATTCAAGTCATGAGTCACCATGTCAGCATTTGCGTAGATCTCGCTCTGTATACGATATGAGCCATTTGGCGGCAAATTTCTGGCGCGATACGACACTTACTCCCTACACAGCCTGATGTCTATTAATTGCACAGCACTAATAAACGTTATTGGATGGCATCATGGATCCTCTCTCGTGAAACGGTGTATTGACTGCCTGCGCTAACTAATGGGCTTATCTTCCCTCACATCTTGACCGCATCAAGCCCCTCACAGAACTCGGAGCGATCTCTGACTTCCTGGCGAGATTTACCCCTGGGCATGTTGTCTAACACAGCAATGAAGAAGAGACTGCCAAAAATAATTTGTGACCAAAGGTGGGGTTTATGAATTTTGGACACCGAAAGAGCCGTTAGGTGCCATCTCTCCAGGAGTTTCGAACATCAGCATCTCATATAATTTATTCATCCAACACTTGTGGCTCGGGCTCAGTAAGCCTATCAATCTTGTTAAAGAGCGTATTAACAGCATTTGTCACATCTCCAATTGCTCATGCAACCCTATGTTAGATAAAGCAGCAGCAAAGGTCTGTTTCATCGTTCTATATTTATGTGGATGCTGTTCACTCCCGGTACAAAGATTTCTATACCTCAGACCAAGTGACGATACATATCATAACTCTCATTTAAGAACATTCCTCTTCCCAAAAGAACAGCCCTGTGCCGCAGTTGGAGACTCCAAATACAGGCCCTTCACATATTTGACTAACTGAACCCCTAGGAAGAAGGGTTATGAACCACCATATCTCTTGTGATCTTTGTCGATTGCAAACCGAATACGGCCGCGCGTTGACCTAATAATTCTCCATATCTTTCCAGAATGTATAAAGATGGCTTCTAAGTACATTACAAGGAGCAAGGCACGTACTGGGGTAGATGTTGCTAGGAGGGGGCCAAGGTAAGACGCGAGTGAGTAGAAGTAGACGTGATAGATTACGAGGCCGGTCCAGTATAAGGTGAGCTTCTGCGGGTTAGTTTACGTGGTCTTCTAAGTTGGTGGTTGTTGTTTGACGTACCAGTGCGCCTAGAACACTGCTACCGTACAGAGCCAACTGTCCAGTGGAGGACTTGCCGTTGAGTCGAAGCCAAGCTTCCATTTTTGTCGGAGTTAACACAAGTGACATGGCGGCAGGTTGATTTGCGATCCGTGAATAATGACGTTGGTGGAGAAGATGCCTCTAGTGTTTTATACTTCCTGATGCCGCTCCACGATCTGAAATGTCAGCTTCTAAGCCTCTCACTGCTACTAAAAAATACCAGTAACACTAAAATGGGAATCCGCGACGCTTACACTCAATTGTCGTCTGATGATTTGTTTAGAGTGTCTGGCCCCCAGTGATCACAGTGTCTAATGTAGGTAGTGCAACTTAAGGGTTCGGATAATTGCCGGATTAGGAAACAAGCCGACATGAAGAGCCAGAGCTTCATAAGTCAGAAGCATGGGAAGAAAGGCAACATCCCGTACAAATACACAAGATGGCTCTAATGTACCTCGTGGCCGTTGATAGTTGTCAGCATGAATGGGAGATTGGATATGGGCTCATGGCATTAGTTCTTCTGCTACGTGACTTCGAGTCGAGGTGGGCTTCGATGAGCCAATTTACATGAACAACTGCTCTGTGCATGATATCTCACTCAGCGGGTTTTACGCTTACATCAAGTCAAGCCCTACTTAGCCAATCGGACTGACTCTGGTGCATGATGCAGCCCGGAAGCACATCGCTTAACATAGTAATCATCCGTAGGATAATCAATGGAACATAACCCAATTGAACAACAACCGTTGCGCATAATTCGATCGGCATAATAAGACGGCAGGTCCGAGTATAGCACAAAACAATTGAATCAGTTGCACAAGGGCTTTCCTTTCATCAGCTTGCACATCATAATGAAGTCAACAGACAGCGATATCCAAAGCCTGTATTCAACAACCAGCACTAAACATGAACTCCCTCCTCGTTCTCTCTCTCTGGGCCGCTGGGTTCTGCATAGCCTTCAGTATTGCCAACTTCTACTGGCCTCATCTCCGGTACGACGCTAATGGCCAAACCAACGGCTGTCAGCGGGCTTCGCACATACCCAGCAAATCCCCCTTGTCAGTCGGCTTCCTCTTTGCGGCTGTGATGGCAGATAA
The DNA here is from genome assembly GCA_013759125.1 of Fusarium sp. NRRL 53293. Taxonomy (NCBI): domain Eukaryota; kingdom Fungi; phylum Ascomycota; class Sordariomycetes; order Hypocreales; family Nectriaceae; genus Fusarium; species Fusarium sp. NRRL 53293. Next base: position 236,207 of record JABSTN010000203.1, read on the forward strand.
GGAAAAGAAGATTCCTAAGATAAGAGTGCCGCGGTGTCGGAAGACGAGGCGTGCTGGGGCGTTCGAGCACTATACTCTTGGGAATTATCAATGATCTGAGAAACATAAAGACTGTGCTCTTGACGCTATTCGAAAATTACGCTTTTGGAATTATCCAACAGAATGTTCCAGCTAGGCACCTTCAATACATGTTCAGGCTATCTTACTATGTATACGAGCACTAAGCCTCTTTTCGGCGAGCTCCTCAATTCGCAGGTCAATCATCACAGAATCGGAAATCATGTACTTTGGCAAACGACGGCTTCATTGATGAAGATACCGTTGCAGCGGCTTTCGACCATGCACAGGCTGGCCTTTCTGACCTGCCTGGCTTAAGCACAGATGATAGATGGATAACGTTTCAGATTGCCGGCGAAATATCAGGATCGTGCACATGAGTCTTGCAAACAAAGGGTTGATTCTGATAAGACAGTGAAGAGTTCCAATTCTGTCATGAAGGAACTGGCTCCTGCTACGGACTGATCGTTAGCTAGTGAATATTCCATAGGCCATCTCATTTACCAAGAACTGATCTTAACCAATGCCTTACATATCTGTGCTATGGATTTGCTACTGCCCATTGCTGTGCCTCCTTACGTGAGCCAAGGCCACGTTTAATGTCAAACGGAGTTAGCGCCCGTAGTTTCGGATTAAGCCCGATCTGTATGACGCTTAGATACAGTGCATTGATGAAGTCGAGGAGCCTCATTCTCTCTCCAATGCAACCTTTCACTTAAGTAAAAGCCAATAACATCGCATTGCCTCACCATCGATAATCAACCGTCAGCACTTTATTTTAAGCTTATACATGATGCCTCGCTACGAAGACGTTCACAAGAACACCTCGGGCCCTGGCGATGCCCGTCCAACAGCACTGCAAATCGTGCGGGACGAAGGTCTCGAGGACGCTTTGACGGATAAAGTATTTTTGATCACTGGTACTTCTGCCGGAATTGGCGTCGAGGTTGGCCGTGCTATTGCTGCGACCGGCGCCCGTGTTTTCCTCGCCGTGCGGGATCTGGAAAAAGGCAAGGCTGCGTGCTCTTCTTTCTTGAAGCCTGGTCAAGTTGACTTGATACGTCTCGATACATCTGACATGTCCTCAGTTCGTGCATGCGCCGCTGAGTTCCTGGAGAAATCGGCTACACTCAATGTCCTCATCAACAACGCCGCTATCATGGCGACACCTACACGCATCGAGACCAAGGATGGTTTCGAGCAACAACTAGCCACCAACTATCTCGGCCACTTTCTCCTCTTCTGTCTCCTCAAAGATGCCCTTCTCAAAGGATCAACCCCAGAATTCAACTCCCGCGTCGTCAACGTATCTTCCTCAGGCCACCACGCTTCAGAGATCATCTACGACGATTTCCAGCTCAAGGCCCCAGACGCCTATACCCCGTTCAAGGCCTACGGCCAGAGCAAGCTCGCCCAGATCTACATGTCGAACTACATCGACCGTGTTTACGGCCCCAAGGGCCTTCACGCTACTAGCGTCATGCCCGGAGGCATCGCTTCAAACCTCCAGAAGCATATGCCTGAGTCAGTGCTCAGAAACATGAAGGAGGATCCAAAAACGATGAATTTCATGAAAAGTCCCGAACAAGGTGCTGCGACTACGGTTCTGGCAGCAGTTGGTAAAGAGTGGGAGGGCGAAGGCGGAAAGTACCTTGAGGATTGTCGACCTTCCAGGCCGGAGCCGTTGATCCCGGGCGCGATGGGGTATAAAGAGTACATCTATGATTCAGAGAAGGAGGACCGAACCTGGGAGCTGACTTTGGAGACATTGGGTCTTCAAGAGGCATCTTAGGTAATGGACGCATGATGACCAAGCAGGTCCGTTGCGATGGAATCTCATGTTCGTGGCTGTTGATACCTATAGTCCATGTTCTTGTAGCAACCACTGAAACCATTTCCGTATAGGCTACGAAGGCCAACTACCCACATTGAAACGACACATCCGAAACAACAAGTAGTTAAGTATCAAATTGCAGTGAAATCTGGCAGGACAGAATTCACTATTGATACGACACAAAGCCTGTCTTCTTATTGCCGCCTGGAGAGACCCGTCTACCCCGCTATGTGCGATATTCACAGGGCTATGCAGTAGGCTGAGGTGGCCCAGAACACGGGTGTCTTTGCCTGTAGACTCGCCTAATTCTTGCCAAGATATAGGTGGCTAGTACACAGCCTTCGTATCCTCAACTATCGATTTTACTCGCTTTGGGTTAGTATGTCAATGCATGAGCCCCCGTTTGATCGGCAGAGCTCAGCCATCACCACAAACACATACTGCATTATTCTTGTTTGACGCAATGTCGATCTCAACCTGCTGGTCAAACCCTTTGAACCTATTGGACTGTTTTCGAACCCGATTGAGACACTGTCTGTGCGCCGACGACGGATCTCGACGCGATTGGATGGCCGATGGTGAGACTTCGTCTCAGCTCTACTTGGACAGAACATCTTAGCCATTTCAAGAGTATTATTAATTCATTATACGTATGGCTTCAGCTAAACTCTTTTAGCTGACGTCAATGGCGTTTTACTGAAATTTTCCTCATATATTAAACCCATATCATCAGATTCTTTTTAATCCTCTTTGTTCACCTTCGCATCCCATTCACACCACTACGCACCTCCCTTAGCACTCTCCTTACATCAACAATGGATTTCGATGATATTGCCAAGGAGATTGATGATAAACTTGTTACTAAAATCGATGTTCGTTCAACAGTCCCAATCGACACAGCGCAAAGCTAATGGCCGAGCAGATCGATCCCCCGATAGGCTGGACAAATGATTTCGAAGCTGTCAACGGCTTTGAGTGGGTAGAGGAGGGTAGTATTGCCGCAATCATTGAAGGTTTTGGCCTCAAAGGCAAGCCCAAGCCTCTCTTTGGTAACAAGGGTGAACAGAAGGATGTTATCTTTCAAGCGGGAGAGAAACTCTATATCTACCAGCCCGATAGTGAGGACGTTCTTCGTATTAAGGACTACACGGATCTGGAGTCGCTTGTGTCGGCTTTAAATGATTCGGGGTACGGTGAACTGAATATTGCCGATCCTAGATACAGTTAGGCGAGCATCAGCCCAGAGACTCGCATGAACAGCCATACTACATCTCTCATTTTTGTGTTTTGCTTGTCAGGCTCTTTGATCTCAACTGTCAAACATTTATATATATTGTTTTTTTTTTTGGAGACCTGTCTCTAGATTGACACGCACCATTTAGTACGATCACTTTTCAGCTAGCCTGCAGATCGTTTTCTGTTTCTCATCATAATGTCTTGAACTTTGATCGCGTTACGTACGTACTGCCTCACAAGCAGATACCTCACGCAATTCGATGTAGCTGATGCGTTATGTCCCGTAGCTTACGCCATTGGCACTTCACATTAGATGGATAACAGGTTATAGTTCTATTTGTCTTATATAAGCTAATATTCTTGTATCCGCTCGTACCTATCCTATGCGCAAACAGCATCCACAGCTTGGTTGATCCAAAACTGGTTCGTAGGGTTAGGGTCATCCATGGTCTTCTGAGCAATCACCTTGAGATCATCCATCCTCAAATACTCATCAAGACCAATCTCCTCCTTCAGGAATGGATTGAAGCGAATATACTTGGTATCTTTGTGCTCATCTCGCTCGTTCAGATGAGTCATATGACGCGAAAAGTCCTTGCCCTTGGCGTTCGTGTTGGTAGCAAAGTCCATGACCTTGGATGCTACTCCAACTACCTTGATCCAAGACTGCTTTGCCTTTCCTGGGCTGACGTAGCCAGTACCGAGACTGATGACGCAAGAGATCTGGGGTGAAGGGTCTTTGGGGTCAACGAGCTCAAAGCGTGTGTACCAGAGCTGGTCAATAGGGTTGTTGTTGAGAAGACCACCGTCCCAAAACACCAACTCCGGCTTGTCTTCAGGAAACTTCACCTCAGGGAAGAAGGTTGGGGCAGCAGATGTTGCGCGCGCGGCGATGCTGATGGTGAGCTTGTCACCGTGTTTGAGTAGAGCATCGTTAACTTTGGACTTGGAGTAGATGGTCTTGTCCTTGTAGGTGCGCATCAACATAGACTCAGCTCTGTTCTGGGCAGTAGTACAGCAGAACCTGTTTGTGTGAGCGACGTAGTGCAAGGGCGGAGAGATACTTACATCCGTGCACCACCCTCGTGCTGAAGAGGGGCGTTGCCCTTAAGCTTCTTATCGTTCTCATCGAGGCCAAACTTCTCAACAACCTCGTCAATAGCCTTGCTCATAGACCCAGCATCAAATCTGCTGTCCTGAACTAAAGCCTTGCTGTTGTTGAGGTACGATGAACCAGGGATCCAACTGATATCCCAGCCGTAGATCTTGGGGCTAAAGATGGTCTTGGCGATTCTGTCATACTCATCAATGGTGTCATCAACGCTCATGCGAAGACGGAAGAGCATGATACCCATGATACCGCCTGTGCTGGTACCGCCAGCAAGCTCAAAGTAGTCAGCTGGTAGGGGAATTGTCTTGAGACCTTTCTTCTTTTGGACACGAAGCATGAGCTCTCTGAGGATGACGAGGCCCATGATACCCCGGACGCCACCGCCATCGAGCGCAAGGAGACGGAGTCCCTTGGGATGCTTGGTAGAGGCTGTATAGACCATTGCGAGTTTTGAATGGGAATGAATGAAAAGAAAAGAGACGAGCTGGAAAAGATGGATTGCAGCTGAACTGTTTAAATACCCATTCATTTTCAAATTTTGCTTTCTTTTCTTTTCTCCTCTTATCATCATGCCTCAATACGACCTCACTAAGCTGAAACTATTGCTCTCTTCAGGGGGATCTTGTCCCGTTTGGGCTGCGCCATAGCGGTCCGAGCCCTAGAGCCAGCTGAACCGCCTTTAGTTTACCACTAGTCGCTGCGGGATATCGCTAGTTTTAGGCCTCACCCCTGGATGACTTTTCCGATAGCGTGAACTTGCAGGATGGGAAACGGCATGGTCATTCGTGTAGCATCAGCATCGGTGAGTTGAGATTGGGGGAGAATTTTAATTAGCACAGTGAACTATTTGAAAGTAGTGTTGGTGGAGTGATATCCGTGGCAATGGAGAAGAATACTCCTTGCTGAAAAGCTTAGCGATCGACTTAAGGATTTGCGACCCACTACGGCAGTTCCCACGTTACGTTACTTCATATTTAAGCAGATAGACTCATCTTATGGCCTGCATAGGAAGCAATGTCTGCCACTGAACCGAAAATATAACTATAATTTTATAAGTGGTTCGATAACTAACATACTTCTAAATACATCTTCCGCTGCTGCATCATATTCCAAGGTATTGTGTAACTAATAATAACGATGAGAAACAAACTGAAATATCCAAGATTCCTTTTCTAAACCGCTGCCAAGTCTCCTGAGTTAGAGGAAAAGCGTCACGGGCCCTGAAGCCTGATTGACAAGCATAAAGATAAGATAGGCGATAAGATAATAACAGATAAGAATAACATTACTCTGGCAACGCGTCGCTCCGCCCTTCCTCACGCGTCTGGTCACGAAAAGGAGACGCTCGATCGTTCACGGCTACTTGCCCCATCACCAACCATGAAGCCCTCATTGTTAGTCTTCAATCCTAATGGAGACATAGATTTGATCCTTCGGAAATCGAGTGCACAGCGTATTCAAAAAGTTACACGTGGATCGTCTGGCCCTGACGACGCGGCTGATGAGGAGCCAATTGATGACACTGCAGCGACAGAGGGTGAAGTCGAGTATCAACAGGGTCCTCCCGTGGAATTCAAGAACATCTCTTCTTCTATCCACACAGTTGAAGATCTGAGAAACTTGGGATCGATGAAGGAGCACGGGCAACACGTTGAATTACGCTACCGTGTTTCATCAGCTCACTTAGCGCTTGCCTCTCCCGTTTTCAAGTCGATGGTCACTGAATCATTTGCCACGATTGACTTGAGCAGCCGTAGCACAAGCGGATTTAGACGGTATGCTGAAACGCTGCTCGTCTTGCTTGACGTCATTCATGGACCCCACAAAAGCGTTCCAAAGGCAATGCGCCTAAAGTTATTGATTGAGCTATCGAGGCTTATCGATAGCCATAAGTGTCACGAAGCCGTGGAAATGTTTGTTGATCATTGGGTTGGCTCTGTCATTGACGAGAAGAAGATAAAAGGATCCAGTATGAACACAAATATGTCTCGGCTTTACATCAGTTGGGTGTTCGCCAAAGGCGAATACTTCAACTTACTGGCTCTTCAAATCTTATTAGAGTCGACCGCAGGGTCCATTCAGACAGATCTGCCACTGCCGGCTACAATCTTAGGTATGTCGCAACATCAGGAGGCTTGCGAAGAGTGACTGACACCACTTCAGAAGCACTAGAGCATAGGAGAGAGGCCATTGTAAACCAAGTCCTAGACAAGATTTATTGGTTAGTAGAAGAGCTCTGGAGTGGTGACTGCACGCGGGAAAGCTGTTATCCCCTGGCGCTAGGAACACTTATGAAAAGGATGCGCAGCTTTGGTTTGGAGATACCAAGACCAGTCAACCGGCCTATCAAAGAAAAGAGCATCTTACAGTTGTATGATTTCACAACTCGCACCAAGTTAAGACCAAATGCAAACTGCAAAATTATAAGATTAGAGAAAAAAATGAGGCACTGGGAGAAGGAAATGTCTCAGACAGATATCTGCGATGGCGTGAGACTAAGGGATTTCGAAGCGGCCCAGTCGACGCAAGAGGGTAACGAACCGAGTCGCAAGAGAAAAAGAGAGGCCAGTGTAATTATCGCTAACACGAGAGTATGTGCTTGACCCCGGGGGAGTTGTAACCAATTTTGAAGGGGGCTTTATTATGAATACTGTACTGTAGCTCTAATACGAGGAGGGTTAGTTGCGGGAGAGACTACTGAATGCAATCGGGTTGAAGTTTCGCAGAAAAGAGGGCCATACAAAGATTTAGAACTAGTCACAAAACTATACCTGGCTGGTCTTTCATTTTGCAGCATTTTGTTTAGTGTGTATTTGGTCTTGCGTCGCGACAATCGATATGATGATGTGAGATTTTGGGTGGGTTCACATGTCACCAATACGACATGACTGATTAAGACTTCCAAGATGTGTGCTCAGTATTGCATATGATGTTCATTAGTCGCGTGCAGACAAGAAAAGCCCAGTACTATGATGTCTTAAGCTTTTGGGTTTGTTTGCGATTTGCATTGTTTTGTTACATCGATACGAAATCATTTAAACAATATCCATTACAATATTGACCACTGTTATCGGAGCACTTGTAATAAAGAACAGGAATAATCTATTTTCTAGGAATAGTTATTTTATCATTTTCTTTTTTATAGATATAGAAACGCGGCAGTGCGTTGTGAGTGATTGATCAGTCTGATACTACCCTAGAGCAAAAAGACGATGGGGTAGGAGATAAGATAGGACGATAAGCGATAACAATAACGATAATGCCATGATTGGGATGTGGAGAAACACAGACGTGACGCATTTGATTCCCATTAAGGACATTTAATTGAGACGACAGCCACTGGCTGCATCAACAGGAATGAAGCCTTCACTACTCCTCTTTGCTCCCAAAGGAGACACTGATATAATTCTGCGACAGCCCAACTCTCGCAGCCACCAGAACTCGTTGCCACAAGCTGCTGATCCGAATGCTGTCCCGGAAGAGAATGACGAGCACGCAGAACAAGAGCTGCAAGACGACCAAAATGACCCTCAACTACACGTGACAGAGGAGTTCAATGACGTTACAACTTCACTAGAAAGTCTCAATGATCTAAAAAGCCTAAAACCACTCAACGAGCACGGGCAAAATGTCGAACTATGCTATCGCGTTTCATCAGCACACTTGATGCTTGCGTCACCCGTCTTCAGGGCGATGCTCGATGGCCCATTCCAAGAGAGCTCTCGTAATCAGGATGGTCGCTTTGAAGTCAAGACTTCTGAATGCAGCGCCGAAGCACTGCTTGTCTTATTAAACATTATGCATGGGCACCATAGAGACGTCCCAAAGACTATGGAGTTCAGCCTATTGACGGAAATGGCTATACTTGTTGACTATTATGAGTGCCATGAGATCGTGGAGATGTTTGCTGAGAACTGGATCGCTTCTACTATTCAGGAAGATGAGATTGAAGGGTCTGATTACCAGACGAATATATCTCGATTGTTCATCAGCTGGGTCTTTGGGAAAATCGAGCTGTTCAACTCTGTTGTCTATTCGATTCTTAAATTGACCGCGGGGCCAATACAAACAGACCTGCCTCTCCCTAGTACCATCTTAGGTACGTTACAACAATGAAATGCTCGGGGTCCATAACTGACAGTTGTGCAGACTCACTAGAAAGATGCAGACAGAGTCTGACGCAGAAGTTCCTGGATAGCATTTATGAGCTACTAGATTCGTTCTGGAGCAGGGATGAAGGCTGTGACGCGGAATGTACCGCCATCATGCTAGGGATGCTAATAAAGCAGATGCTCAGGTTCGGTTTGGAGGTCCCGCGCCCCATGAGCGGCCGTCCTGCTCAAGAAAAGAGCCTTTTGCATCTCTACGAGTTCTCGGCTCAACTTAAATCGCCAAGGTGGAGCCATGTAAGTTCGTCCAACGCACATGGTTGTCGGTTCTCAACCATAACAGAACCTTGGCTGGACACACTGTCCAATGTCGATATCTGTCATGGTATCAGATTCGAAGATTTCAAGCTGGGCACTTCGGTGCCTAAGGACGTCGCATCAGAGTTCTTAAAGAAGGACATGAAAAAGCGAAAGCGCAGCAACCGTGATCTTTTCCGAGGGCAAAGAAGTGCTTGATTCTTAAATGTTTCAGAAATAGGCGTCACTGCGATCCTGTATTACTGATACAGAGAGACCTTGTCAAACAGCAACGGCATGATGTAAATTGCGAAATATGGAAAATAAAAGAAATTGAGGCTTTTTGTTGAGATCCGCAGCTGCTTTTTCAATTCTCCTTCGCCGCTCAATCGGCTTGCCCGGTTTCATTGCGAATTAGGAAGGGCATTCGGTCTTGTGTATTGACGATTAGCAGGCTGATGTAAGATGTTGTTTCCGCAATGACTCTTCGGTGAGACCAATACGGGATAAATCCTTCAGACCCACTGCCCGATCAGTATTTTAACCCATGACAAGACTCAAATCAACAAAAAGTTATTACGAATTAGTTATGAAATTTTAATAATGCCAAAGAACAGACCATCGAAAGAGAAGAGAGACCAAGCGAAAACGGAAGAGAGAGGTGTTAGGAGAATAGAAAAGGAGACAAAGGAGAATGACCGCGCGAAAGCAGTCGCCAATGACGACACCCTCGACTTTGGTGCAAAGATTGACCGGTTAGCTGCGGTACGAAATTGGTTTTGCGCAGATACAACTGTCGTGGATGAATACATGTCAGATGAGCTTTCAACAGCCGAGGCAGTCGACATTTTGGCAAAGCCAATAGACGAGGCATACTCAACTGCAAACGCTGGCACAGAATATTTCCGACAGGAGAGGGTCGCTCGAACACAGCGAAAGTACCATAGTCCCGAGAAGGCACTCGAGCTTTGGGGACCCGAGCAAGATTGGACTGAACCTGAAAATGAGCAAGATCACTCCGAGAACGCTGAGATGCTTCTTTGGAACCTTTGGTACTCTATTCTTCATACAGCAAAGAAAATCCACTTCACCGACGAGACTCGACAAGAGAAACTAGTCAATCTAGTTAGAGCATTCAAAGCTCGACCAAATCCACCAGAACCAGTACCAATGACGATTCCGCTGAAAAGAAATTGGGTCTGGGAGCTCGGCACCGTTTGGAGCGACCTGATTATTCTGGGCGCCTCAATTGCCGAAGTGAGGAATGACTCTTGTGGATGCGGAGCCGGTTGGACATGGCCAGAGCAACACGTAGAGCAGAACCTGAACACGTTCTACGCCCGACTGACTGTCAGCGGAGTAGCAAACATACACGTCCAAGGAGAAATATGTGCTGTCGACGCGCTAGAAAAAGCCCCGACGCCATGGTACCGCCGTGTATCACCACCGCTAGACCATGAGATTCTTAGTCACTACGTTACTTGCGCGTCGCTATGGACTATCATTGCTGGCAAGGAGATTTATGCTAGGTATGCGCATACAAGGGACGAAAGAGATACTGAAGTAGTGGATAGGATATTGGAGCTGAGGGATAATGAACTTCCATGGAACAGATCGCGGAAGAGGTATAAAGGTCGGGCGAGATGGGAGACGGCAAGGAGGGAATTTGCACGGAGAAGGTTTGAGGCTGAGTCTCAGAATGAGGAGTTGTCACTAGAAGTTCGGGAATTAGCTGGGCGAGCTGCAAAGGCGATGAGTGAAATTGTCTGGCAAAAGCAGGAGGACGAGTAATTGGCGCCATGGATAAGTAGTCGTGTACGTGTTGCCGCCGTCTCAAAGTGGGGATGTAAGACATGCGGCGTTAAGCACATCACGATGCGGGGCACCACAGGATAAGGCAACAAGACCAAGAACAGCAGCAGAACAACTCAGGAAGACGCATTTTCACATGAGAAAAATGGCATTTGAAGTACGAAAGAAACGTAGACTCTCACATTCACGATTTGCCGTATTCCGTGGGTCATGCGGCAACAGGGTCCTTTCCCCGATACTCAATCAGGTTACCGCCACTAACAAGTCTCAGCTGAAGCATCAATAGCGCAAACTCACCTTTCCCCATTCAAGAATTGGCACATATGGGACTGCATATATTTGTTCCGTGCATGAGACTATAGGCTTTTAAACATTCACCGTTATGGCCATGTTTCATATGCATCACTCGTCACTGTTCTAGACTGGTCTTTGTGACGATGATGGAGGGGAAGGTTGCGATACCCCTCAATGTGTACAGAATGGATAGGCTTACTTTACGAAGTGTTGGGATTTCAGCTGTGGTCAAGCTCAGCAACCTTTCCGGTTCTGCAGAAGTAGATGTATGGTATCAATTGTGTTATAAGAATAGCCTCTCTCCCGATCGTCTGGCCGTCCCCAAGATTCCCCTACTGCTCGATATATCCATCACTACTCCAACATAAACAATGGTCAGCGACGAGCAAATCGAGCATGAGCGCCGCCAACACGCCCGCGTCGGCTCATACTTCCTCGGCCCCCGCGCTGAGAACTTTGACCTTCTCAGTGAATTCTTCACTCATGTCTTGAACGAACAAAAGAACACCCGAGAGAATCTCTACAAAGATGATCCAGCTTTCATTACCCAAGACATGATCAAGACAGAGGAGTTCCAAGGTAGTATCGCTCAACTCCGTGAAGATGTCAAGTATATCTCCGGGAAGCTGTCGAAAAACTCGATTCCATTCTGGTCACCGAGATATAACGCTCATATGAACATGGATACTGCTATGCCCAGTATCATCGGATGTAAGTAGAGTTGACGCGCTGGAGAACATTTCTGATGGGTTGTTTGTAGATATGGCGGCTATGATGTACAACCCCAACAACGTTGCTACAGAAGCTAGTCCTTACACTACTAGCGTAGAGCGTGATGTCGGCGTGGACCTTTGTCGCATGCTGGGCTATGGTTACGGCGTTGGTGGTGAAGACTCAGATGTTGTACCATGGGGTCATATTACATGCGTCAGTAAACTCTTCATGTGCCATGGCGATATCTAACAACATTATAGGATGGCTCGGTCGCCAATCTTGAAGCAATCTGGGCAAGTAAGTCTAACATTTTACCAATTTTCGTTTGCCCCTCTGACCAATGATGCAGTTCGAAACCTCAAGTTCTACCCTTTATCCCTCAAGCTCGCCATGGCCAAAGGCGCACCGCTCAACTTCCTTACCACCATTGAGCCGCCCTTCAAGGTCACTACCTGCAAAGGTGATGAAAAGCCCTTCACCGAGTTGTCCACGTGGGAACTTCTCAACCTGAAGCCCACGGCCATTCTCCAGATCCCTACTCGCTTGACGAGCGAATATGCCATCTCCGCCTCTTTCTTGCAGACTGCTCTGCACGATTATCTGATTCAGACTGTCGGAAAGGAATATGTTGATCAGAAGTTTGGTATCACCAAGCCTGCCAAGTTCTTTGTTAGTGCTACGAAGCATTACTCTTGGCCCAAGGGTGGAGGTAAGCAAAACCATCGCACGGGGTATAACAAGCTCGCTAACAAGATGCAGCCATCTCTGGTCTTGGGTCCGATAACTTTGTCGACATTGCCGTTGATGAAGAAGCTCGCATGGACATCACCAGCCTCCGCGCCCATCTCGAGTCCTGCATCGAAGGCGACGATGAATCTCAGTACACACCAGTCTTCGGCGGTGTTGTCATCATCGGATCAACTGAACATGGTGCCTGTGATCCTCTTCGTCAAGTCGTTGAGCTTCGCGAAGAATTCCAAGCTCGCGGTCTATCGTTTGCAATCCATGCCGACGCTGCGTGGGGAGGTTACTTCTCTTCTATGATTGAGCGCAGGATGTTCGCTCCCGTTCCTGGTGGAGACTTGCCGTTTGTTCCAAAGTTGGCCATTCAGCCTTACACAAGGGAGCAGCTTGAGTGTCTACCTTTTGCTGATAGCATCACTATCGATCCTCACAAGTGAGTCCCAAAGGCTGCGATCCTCGTCTCATTTATTAACTATTGATAGGTCCGGCTACATCAACTATCCTGCTGGTGGTCTTTGTTACCGTGATCAGCGCATGCGCTACCTCATCACCTGGACCAGCCCGATTGTCTATCATGAGGGCGATGACAAGGGAAGTATGGGTGTCTATGGTGTTGAGGGAAGCAAGCCCGGAGCTGCAGCAGTGGCTACATGGTTGACGCACAAGACCCTCGGACTCGAGGTCGACGGATATGGTAGACTCCTCGGAGAAGCCATCTTCACTTGCACCAAGGTTTGTACTACTAAAACCTTTTATGAAAGATGTACTAATGGTGACAGCTCTACTGCCACTGGGCCACTTTAACCAAGCCAGAAGATGACCTGATCGTCGTACCCCTCATCAGACTGCCCGTTGAGCGCAACGGTGGCTCAGCTGAGGATGTTGCGAAAGAAAAGGAACGAATTCGCTCGAAGATCCTTGGTGTCAGTAACGAGGATCTATTCAAGGATGAAGAGACTTGGGAGCTCCTTGAGACTCTCGGTGGTGATCTAATGATAAATGCCTTCGCTTGTAACTTCCGGATCAATGGCAAGCCCAATACCAATATCGTAAGTCACTACACTCTCATCTTGACGTTTATGCTTACAAGGTTCAGGTCGAAGCCAATTACCTCAATGAGCGCATATTCCAGCGTCTGTCCTACACTATTGAAGATGACGAGAAACCGATCTCTGATCGTCCCTTGTTCCTCACCTCGTCATCATTTGGTGAGAAGGCTTATGGCAAGTGTTTGACTAACTTCAAGCAACGTCTTGAGCTCTCAAACGAGGAGTATCCTGCCCACGGAGATCTGAAGTTCTTGGTCAATGTTACGATGAGCCCTTGGCCCACGGACTCGCCATTCCTTGAGAGCTTGGTGACTTCGTTTAGAAACATCGCAGAAGAAGAGGTCCAGGTAAGTCTCACAAAATGAAGAATGCATGAACCTGTACTAAAGCCAGTAGCACGTCCTCGCTCGCAACACTGAGACGCCAGACTTTCACGGCTTCGTCGTTCAAGGTCACGACAAGATCTACCTCGTCCACATTCCCATGTTCAACATGGCCGCTCACCGCTGGCAAGTCATCATCACCGCTGAGCTCCCCAGTGAAGTCAAAGAACTCTATCAGAAGCTTCGTAAGGAGAATCCAGACAAGTTCTACACCATCGCCAACGTGGAGCCTGAGAAACTCGGTAATCTCCTTGAGTCAACTGGTGATGTTGAGTTTCGAATGGACGACGGCATTCCTGATGATGGCGCTGAACCTCTGGCCAAGTTCAAGCTTTCTGGCATTGACGTTGTCATCAAGCGATCCATGTCGCATGATGACTTGGACAAGGAATACCCCAATAGAATGCCCTTCTATCTTTATGGAAGCAATGCCGAGGCTAACATTGACCATGTGCTGAGAACTGCACCCAATGCCCAGCTTAGCGGAGATCGTGTCAAGCTCAATCTCAACCCGGCGCTGAGCGATGAGCAGCTTGGTAAGGGTGTAGTGGCAGTACTGGAAGACGTCTATGAGAACGCAATTCAGCCGCTGTAAGTTTTCCTCTTCCAACATCGGAGTTATTCAAGCTGAAATTTTGCAGACCTCAAGAGAAGAATGAGAAGAAAAAATCGGTTGTCATAACTGATGCGCCTGGGCTGTCGCTTGTTGCTGATCACAAGCACAAGGTCTCGGTGTACAATAACTACGATGAGTTCCTTGGAGGGTCCAAGCCGATTGCAAGTGGTGACTTGAGTCTCACATCCAAGATCTTTGCTGATTGGGAATTGGTCAATATGGATTAAATATCAGTAGGGCATCAATGAAACTCATGAGAAATCCGTATTAATTCCAAATCATGACTACTCTAATTGAACTACCAAGCGATGCATGTTATAGTTGAACGAATGTTGATCGTCTTACTTCTTCACAGAGTCGGAGCCCATCTCATAGACCGGCTCCTGCTCACGCGCCTCAGGGCCAGCCATCTCATAAGCCGGCGCAGGTGTGTGAAAGGCTGGTGGGGGCGATGGCTGTTGATGCCATCCCCCGGGTGAAGCTGGTCCGACACTTGACATTGGTCCACTCATCATCGATATACGAGCATCGGACGGTGCAGGAGATGCCGCCATGCTATGATCAGGATAAGGCTGCGCAGCTGGTTGGTAATGTTGTTGCTGGGGGTATGGGTTCTGGTTCATCGGGGCGGGAGGAGGTGCTTGTTGCTGAGCCATGACTGGTTGAGCCGGTGCTGGGGCAGGTTCAGTCTTGGATTTACGTCTGCGCAGCAGGCAGACGGCACCAAGACCGATGAGGCCAATGAGAGCGACACCGCCGACTACACCGCCGACAATAGCACCGACGGGTGTTGACTTGCTCTTCTTGGTAGGCTCAGGAGCTTCCGAAGTAGTCGTTGTTTCTGCTTGTGTCTGCGTCTCGCTCGCCTGGCTAGCAGAACCGCTATCAGAGTTGATAGCCGTAGCCCGCAGTGACTCTGAAGCGATGCCGTCGCTGAGGGTTGTAGTCTTGAAGTTGGCATTCTTCTGGCCGTCGTATGTGAAGTCGACAGATTGTGGCTTCCCGACAGGTGTGGATGCACAGCGATAGTCGGCAATTCCGCTTGGGAAGGCATACGTGCGGCAGTAAGGCGTATCGGAGTCGGTGCTGGAAGGCTAGTTAGTGCTGAGAATCTGAGACGGCGATAATAGTGTCTCACCATTTAAGATAGAACGTGTTACTCTGACACACGTCATCGCATGAGCTAGGATTGACGGCTATACTAGACTCAACACAAAGGATGAAGATGTCAGAGCCGCAACCGACGAGACCGCTACGACTAACACCAGCCCATGAACACGGACGACCATTGCCGCAGGTAACTGCAGCGCCTGCTTGACCAGACAAGTATCCGCATGTTGCGTCGGGCGCGATAGTGACCACCAGAGGCTCACTCGAAGAGGCTGCTTGCCGTGCTTGAAGTCCGTTGTGGCCGACAAGCAGCTCTGCTTCGTGCATAATGCCATACGGGGCTTCGGTTATTGCTGCTGGTACATCGCGTACACGGTTCCGTTGGGCAGCACGAGCAACGTCCACTGCGTTAGCTGCCTGGAGCATAGCTCCAAGCAAAAGAGCCTGTGAAGTTAACCGCATAGTGAACCTGCAGACCAGAGCTGGGAAAATTGGTCCTGAGAATAGTAAAATAAAAGAGATGCACGAGGAAACAAGCAAGCAAAATGAACAGGCGACGCGATTGCAGGAAACAATTGTTTTGAAGGAGCCAGCACAGAGCGATAATGCGCCTAAGCAGCCTAAGCTAATGCCCCTGGGCAGATCAAAACGCCACTGAATGGCCAGAACCAATATTGTGTGACAGGGCTTGCAGAAGCTGAATCCTTCATTCCAAGGGTCCCCTCAGCCGCACCCTAAATGGGTGATTGTTAGCAATCTCCGCCTCGGAACGGAGCTAATTGCACTCGGAGAGGACTTTTAGACGAGGGCTCGAGGTCCCAAAATAGCGAATGTCGCGATAGATCAGAGGGTTTGATGAGATATCTCCTGCCGAGGGAATGCAGGGACCATCACGACGTGGAGAGAGGGTTCAATTGCCTCAAGACGTTGTTCGTAGGACTGGATAAATATCGTTGACCCCGCTACTAAATTGACGCAAAGTCCTTGCGTCCCAATGAGCTACACGATGACCGCACAAAAGGGCGCGTTGGACATCTGCGAACCCTTACTCAAGCATAGCCCCTATACCATTCCGCATTCGATTTATCTTCATTGCCAACCAACAGTGATCTATCCCAAGTCCAGACCGAACAAAGAAAGCAAAACAGCAGAATGAGGCATACGATAACGGTGGGACCATCCACAGATTGACTGTCCCTTGCTTATCGTCGCACAGCTTCCCCTAAACAGCACCCTGTCTCTATACGAGATCTCCTACGCAGTGTAACACCTCCTCCCGACAGACCAACTCAATCGGGCATGATCTCCCAAGACCGCTGTTTTACAGACGAAAAAAAAGCATGGGCCGTCAGCCGTTTTCATTTCGGCGAATATGCTTAAGACCAGCCCTGAGATGTCTCATTGGCTTGGCGTCGGGAGCTGAAAGATTTCGGCGCTATGATTTGAGACTATTGGGCTTGGCAACTGTCTCCGTTTCACTGCCCCAGAGAATGAGCCTTGTAAGGCTCTCGACGAGAATCAATCGCGGTAACGTTGCGGTAGGTGATGGGTCTTGGTTGGGTTGCTACAAAGAAACCGGGCGAGGAATTGAAGGGCAGGGTTTGGAGCCAAGAAGTGAGGCTCTGTGAAGACCCGAGATCCTGTGATTAGATGGTGCAGAGAGCGGTTCTGTGTTGGTGCTGGTGGTCTCGATGCGCCCATAGTGATCCTTGCCGCTAAATTGAGGGGTTGAAACGCCACGTCTGAGCACATCACAGGCCAGACGACGAGGTTCAACAAGTGATTCTAAGCTACTCCAACTTCTCATCCAGCAACATTGACTACCTTGCTGTAAAAAATAAAAAGAAGGTCAAATTTCTGGCTCGGGAAATAACCTTGAAAAGCCAAGAGGACAAGAATCACTCTCGCAGGTTGGGGTTTGTGCATAACATGCATAATGTTTATGCTAACCATGTAGGGCTTTATGCACAATCAGCTTCTGTCAGCAAATACTAACATGTGATACGTCCTAGGAACATGATGACATCACAGTCTTTCTCACTGTGTTTTTGTGAGACAGGACATTCGCCAACTTCAATAGACACATATTCACAATAGCCATACTTCTTTTCCGTAATATGGCCGTCTTATCTAACTTGCCAGACGAGACCCTCCATAGAATTCTCGAGTTCGTCACAAATGACCGCAAGTCGCTAGAAAACGTCAGCGTCGTCAACAGGCGCCTCAACAAAATCGTCTTTCCTCTCCTCGTGCGCCAATGGAACAACAGCCAAGAATGTCTTGAGCCGTCAATCGGGAGACTTGCTCTTCATCTTCTCCGAAATCCCAATCTTCGACAGCACGTCAAACGGTTGGACACTGGATATCTTCGGGACTTGCACGATCATGATCCCGATTCAGTTGAGTTGAGCCCTCAGAGTCTAGCTGCTCTCGCAGACGCTGCTGAGAAGGATCTTCAAGTATCCGAATTTCTCTCAAATCAAGTGTGCCATCGCATACGCCTCGGGTGCGAGGATGCAATCGCCGTGTTAATCTTGGCTTGGTGTACGAGATTAACACATCTGAACATTGCTGTACCAACTTTCTATCCTGTAATTCGCCAACATTTCATGCCTCTGCTTTACGTAAAGGAGGCTATTTGTCGATCATTTGATGGGCCGGCTGAATTGGCACCACAGCTACACCTTAGCCAAATTCGTCATGTTACCTTGCAACCTTGGAACAGCGAGAAAGCTACGACATGGCGTTTGCTACACCATTCCTGCACCTTCCTTGTATTCGGATGCTCTGTGCCCATGGTTTAGTTGATGATGTGGCTAACGAGTTGCGTAGCGTGGACAGTGAAACTTATCTGCCAAATTTTGATAAATACGCGCTGCCTTTCCCAGTTTCTACATCGCCAGTCACAGAATTAACCATTGTGGGAGGTTTACGATCTGGAGTTCCAGACTCCATCACAGCATGTCGGGCCCTCACAAAGGTCAGAGTTCATGTTGACGAGCCTTATGGCGACGGTTGGCCAGACTGGAAAGAGCTAGCAGAGGCTATTATGAAACATAAAGATTCTTTGGAAGACCTAGACATCGATATTTATGTATCGAGACTCCCCAATCCGAATCCTATTTTGGAGGAAACCTATTCACAACTGTCACGGATCCAGACTCTTGCGGTCCCTATCACCGACTTCTTCGAAAGTTCCCGGTCCAATGGAGTTGAGAACTGTATCAAGATCGTCCTTGATCGAATACCTAAAAGTATCCAAATTCTCAAGCCTCGTTCCCCTAGGTTCATTGCCCCTAGGTTCATTGCAAGCTGGGTCAGCAATAGCAATGACGTGTTTCTTGAGCCATACCTGGAGGGTATTATAGAACTACTTGAAGAAGCTGGACCACAGGGGCGGTTTAGCAAGTTGAGAGTACTGGATCTCTCAGAAGGATACATGGATGACCCGATCATGTTTGATATCAAGAGGATCAAAGAATTGGCCAAGTCCAATGGGGTCACGGTTTTGCTGCATGAGTGAACAATAGACAGTACTCTAGAGAAATGTCAGTAGTTTGAGATGACAATGCCTACATATCACCTACTGTCTCTGCCGCCTGTGCTCATCGATCTCGGGAAAATGCTAGTTTTGCAGGTTCCTCCGTTTCGTTTCGATATGATCTTCAATGCCGAGATCTTGTTCAGTGAGTACTTGCTGCCCTGGACACGCGTCTTGGCTGCATCTGTGAGCAGCCCTGAAATTCTCATTCGTCTGGCAATGGTGCCACGTATAGAGCGGCGACCCGCAAGTTCGACCAGGTCGTCCAATAGCATGCCTACAGTCAGAAGGATGTAACTCAGCTCGGCGCCGTACTCTGCACGACTTTTGGGGTCAGTCACCTGTGTGCGGGATTTGTTCTTCCTCAAATCGCCCAATTTCTGCAAAGTGATGAAAATGGTTGACCCTGCCCCCGTACTGTAATACGATTTCCCATGGCTGTAAGTATCGCCTATCGGGCTGATACTTGTTATTCCAACTCCTCATTATTACGGCCAAAATAAGGGCGTTTTATCTTCCGTAACCCATTCAATCGCAGCTAAAGTTATCATGGCAGAACGCAAGGCCCTCATTCCACACAGCAGTCTTTGTAATATCTGCAGGGACGTGGACTTCCATGGCATGTTCACAGGCCGCGATTACGCTAATTATCCTGATGGCTTCAACCCGTACCGGGCAGATCTCGACTCCCAGAAACAGGTCCCGAGAACCTGGAAGTACACCCAAACGCATGCAAAGTGCTGTGCCTTTTGCATGTTGACTTTCCATCAGATACAGACATTTCGGATGATAACGCGCACCTTGAACCGTCTACGCGTACCCGACCCTTTCCCAGATAGCGAAGATGAGATGATAATTACGGCAGTCGAGATAGGAACAGGCATGTTTGATGGCGAATTTACAAAGTGTATTGGCTTCTATAACGGTACATATCGACATCCCAGCCATGCATCACTGATGATTCGTGGTCTTCAGCTATGTGCTCCGGAGCGCTCTCATACTGCAGCTTGGGAGCGCGCACGTCAAGTCAAGAAAAAAGCCGAGTCGCGTTCGGGACTTCAAGCAAACAAGGAACTGAACATAGAATTTGGGAGCTGTTTCGGCGGGCGACACGTCGGCGCGGATATCGACTTTGAACTCTGTAAGACCTGGCTAAGCCTCTGCAGTAAGCAGCACAAGGAATGCAGGGAGTATAAACCAATGGGCAAGATAACTCGCCCAAAAAGGCTTATCGATGTTCAAAGGAACTGTATTGTCTCTGGATCCTCTCCACACGATGGCTACGCTGCCTTGAGCTACGTCTGGGGTGATGGTACACCTGGCACACAGCTGAAGACCTCGAACGAGCAGGAGCTCCGACAACCAGGGAGTCTCTCCACTGCGGGTATAACCCTGGGTGACACCATTACGGATGCCATGGAGTTCTGTCGTCGGATCGATCTACGCTTCTTATGGGTCGATCAATTGTGCATCCCCCAAAAACGGGGCTCAATCGACCCTGAGATTCACCACATGGCATCAATCTACTCCGGAGCAACTTGTACCTTGGTCGCCTTGAGTGGCACTACCTTTGCCGATCCCATCCCAGGAGTTCGACCAGGTACAAGAAATCCTGAGCCACAGCACCAGGCTACTCTAAATGGTTTGAGTCTCATGACTTGCTACCCATCACTCTTCACAGAAATCGAGAGCTCAGTCTGGTTCAGTCGCGGCTGGACCTTTCAAGAAGCAGCATTCTCAAGACGAATCCTTTTCTTCACGGCATCACAGACTTTCTTCCTATGTCGTGAGACGATGTACTGCGAGGAAAGTGTCTGGGAAGTACCGGGGGGTAGTTCTATGGCAGCTTCAGCGAACACGGAAACAATAGAGGCTGGGAGGATAAAGGATCTAATGCTCCTCCGTTCAAATGGATCGTACCCAGAGGGGGGCTATTACAGGATTGTCGAGGAGTACACCAAACGGACCCTGGGTCATCCTGAGGACATCCTCAATGCTTGGGCTGCCGCGGTCCAGTGGATGGAAGAAGACAAGAAGTGGGGATCTACATGCAGTTTCGGTCTTCCTTTGGATCAGTTTGGGTTTGGGCTGGGATGGCAACCACTTCATGGCCATAACCCTGATCCTGACAGCCAACGAGCCGACTTCCCCAGTTGGAGCTGGTCTAGCTTCCAGGGTCCTGTCGAGTGGTGTCTTGAAGTACCTTCTAGTACGCGGACCTCTGGCGGGGCACGAGAGAGCGGCTGGGGCAGGTCTGGCATCATCCAGGAGACAGATATCGACATTATATTGCGCGAAAGATACAAAAAATATCTTTCACCAGTGCATATATCCCAGATCCCTTTCGCGCCGCAAAATCCCATCCTGGAGTTCAAGACCTCGGCTGCTGATATCACTGTCGCCAGAAACCCCGACGGCAGGGTTGGGCTACCAAACTTTGATATGATAGGGAACGACGGGTATTCAATTGCAAGTCTGCAGTGTGATCCTGGCTGGCGTGCCAAACAACCAGATAAGCTGGAGTTTATCGTCTTTGCCACTGCCAAGCTGACGAATCCTGAGCCACCGCAGTATTCCGGGTATGCCGCCGGTTGTGGAACGAGCCGATATAACGCAAAGATGAGCGGTCGTTTGTTTTCCGATCAACATAGCTATGACGCCGCTGTCTCTCGGTGGCAAGACTTATGCTCGAGGGACCGATTTGTTCTCGATGTAATGTGCATCTCCAGAGAAGAAGATGGGCTCGCCCGAAGGGTTCAGGTTTGCCATGGTATATCCTTGGATCAGTGGCTGAAGCTAAAGCCCGAGGAAGTGTTAATCAGACTTGGATGATCACATAGCGAAGCCAGGGGAGGAAAGAAAATTTAGGACCTTGGCCCCAAGCGGTAAAAATGTTTAGGCAAATCTAGCCTAAGCTGAGGTGGCTCTTTACTTGGTTTATTTTGATATCCTTTTTCCAGGTCTTGACTTTTCTTTCGGGGGGTTATAGCGACATCCACAGTTACGCGGATCATGCATCGTCTTGTCCTGATTCGCCAAGGCCATTCGTAGTCCAATAATGGATCTTTCACTCGAAACCTCGTTCAGCCAGCGAACCACAATTCTAGAAAACCCCCAGCGAAAGAGAATTACCTGATCAAAGTATCACTGCAACCTTGGTGGGTCTGTTGGTTGGGTCTCTCGCTGTGCCCGCGACATGCATCGGATTACGTTACTCAACGAGGCAGATTATATGATTGCTCATGAGATGTTTTTCTTTATTCCTGCCTATCCGGTGCCTAACCCCGAGAATCACCTGATAGTTCACGGCTTCATTGCTCTCCGTTCTCAAACGAATAACTTTCTCCAAATCGCTGACACTGAACAACCATCTGCTACTTCTTACCGTTAAAAGGACGCATTACATCATGACGACGCCTACTCAGGAGCCACACGAGGCATTGGTATAGAGATAATGTGCCATGCACTGCGCTGAATGATTCTGACCTTTCTGAATAGGCCGCCGATACCTTTGACGACAGCGACTCGACTTTCTCAGGCGTAAGTTCAGCAGCCAGTCTCCCGATGGCGCCAAGCAGTATGCGTGATAGTATACTGAGAGTCAAAGCTAAACAGCCACAGGCCGACTCAGAAAGCCTAGAGTCACTTCGATCAAGCGTCTTGCGCTTCCAGGAAGAAAATGGAAGAACCTACCATGCCATGAGTTCCGGAAGCGAGTTGTTCCTATCTACCACGTCTCATTCATGACTAACATGCGATCCAGAATACAATTTTCCCAACGACGCGTCTGAAAGTGACCGTTTGGGTAGGTTTATCAGCAGGCCTTAGCCTATGTTACGTACTGAGTGTTGGTGAAGATCTTCAGCATAATCTCTGGCTACTCACCCTTCATGGAGAGCTCGGGCTCAGCCCAAAGATCACGGAGCCTGCCAAGAGGGTCATGGATGTTGGAACCGGAACTGGTATTTGGGCTATCGAATATGGTACGAGAGGCAATATGTGGACTGATTTATTCACTAACCTTCTTATCCAGCGGATCTTCACCCCGAAGCGCAGGTATCATTCCTTTTTATTCTCTAACAAGATTCTCTTCACTGACCGGTTCAGGTCATTGGTGTAGACCTTAGCCCTATCCAACCTTCATTGTATAGCTCAACCTCACTCTCAGGCTTCATATAGCTAAACAGTTCCTTAGGGTCCCACCGAACTGCGCCTTTGAAATCGACGATCTCGAAAAAGAATGGATGTGGACAGAACCATTCGACTTTATCTTCTGTCGCGTCATGACGGGATCCTTCGCCGATATGGAGAAATTCGTCCAAAATGCCTATGCGTAAGTCAAACTTTATCCAGTCACTACTCTTCTCTTAATGTGCTATAGTAATCTTGAACCCGGCGGCTACCTTGAAATGCAGGATCTGACTTACCCCATCGCCTGCGATGATGGAACCCTGCCCCCAGACTGCGAGGTACTCCGCTCAGGTCTTCTCAGCATCGAAGCCAGCGCCAAAGCAGGACGAGCCATTAATCTTGCACCCAAGTATAAGACCTTCCTTGAGAAGGCTGGTTTTGTTGATGTTGTGGAGAAGCAGTTCAAGTGGCCTATCAATGGGTGGCCCAAGGACAAGCACTACAAGGAATTGGGAAAGTGGTCTTATGCCAATATCAATAATGGGCTGGAGGGTCTATTACTTGGATTGTTTACGAGATTCTTGGGCTGGAGTGCGTATGAGGTCCGCGTGTTCTGCAGTGCTATGAGAAAGCAGCTACGCGATCGCAGTATCCATGCTTATATTCCGGTGTAAGTCCCTCTCTCCATTGGATCCGACCAAGACCTGCTTCTGACAGTGGTATTTATAGCTACGTGGTTTACGGAAGGAAACCATCGGAAGAGCCTGCAAGTAAAGCTTAGGAATATCACTCACGTCGTTACAATATGCAGAACGACCTGCGTTCCATTTCCTTCTCCGGCTTGGGTTGAAGTCGTGTTTTTCGTTACCATAAGTTTTCGTTCCTCTGAATCCTGTCAAAGTCCAGATAATGCGTTACATAAAGATATTCAAAGCTTTTTCCGCATATACCTCACTATCTCGAGTATCCGGCTAGTCCAGGTTACCCAACTTCCTCGAGAAGTCGATGGTCTCCGTGATTCCCTTCTCAAGGCTGATCCATTCCCTTCCAGCCCACTTTTGAAGCAGCGCGGGTGCAATGTCATTCTCAATCTTGTAGCTCAGAACAGGGTCTCCAGGAATGAAGTCGTCTTCAAAATCTTCTTCGGGATATGCCTTGCGCATGATGGCCAAGGCATTGTTCCAGTTGAAAGATTCAGCCAGTGCTTGAATACGAGCGCCTTTGACATCTGGGTCAATAGCTGCTGCGACGTAAATGACAGCCGCGTCGGAGACATGAGTATAATAGACTATCAGGTCAGTATTTCTGAGATGCTCAACTCATTTATCTGCCAACATACCCGTTGTGTTCTCCTTGAGAGCATCGATCTTGCCGAGGTATAGCTGCTGCAAGAGCTGAGTAGGCATCGGCCCATAGTGTCTCGCGTCCAGAGGATCGCCCAGAATCCAACAAGGACTAACCACATTCACTTCCCATGGGACATTCTCGTCTTTAGCAAACTTCCATAGCGCCTTCTCCGCTTCAACTCTGGCCCCCAGGTACACTGGAAGAATACGGCTCAACTCATACGGCGGCGGCGCCTGCGCGGCTTTGACCAGATCATCGTTCCATGTGTCCTGTCCAACAGTTTTTGTCTCTCCAGGCTTGGGCCAGACTGATGACCATAGCCCACCTGCCATCACAAATCGCTTGACTGACGCTTCCTTGGCAGCAGATCGGCACACGGTCAAGGCAGCCTCGATAGCTGATGCGAACCCGACATTCGGATCTGGCGTATAATCGCCGACATTGCCGATATGGATAATAGCCGAGACACCTTTCACCGCCTCATCGAAATCTCCGGGCTTTGATGTGTTTGCGACAACCAATTCCACCTTTCCTTCGTCCGCGTGTGGCTTCACGGCTGGATGTTCAAGCAGCCACTTACTGTATGAGAGATCTCTCACTGTGCCTCGCACTTTGAAGCCTTGCTTCAGAAGCTCTATGACCACATGGCTGCCGGTGTAACAATTCGCTCCCGTCACGAGGACCCATGAGCCTCGAGGGATAGCCGTCGGTAAACTGCTCATGTTGACTGGCGCTGTTCAGAAAGAGTTTCCTTGATTGTATGTGAGCAAAGGGGAGAAATTGCCAGATCGGGTGGAAGACGGTCGTGAGAGCCAAGATATGTATAATCTGATCAATTCCGGGATCGAATCGAGGAATAAGATGATGATGGGACGATATATGGAGCATCAATCCCCGCCTTCTTAGCGCGAATCCGGAATTTTCCAACTTCCGCTATCGCTAGCTTGCGGTGAGCCTGAAATCTAAATGAAGCGATCGGTTCCGGTTCATTAGACCGGGACTAAAGATTTTAGCGATGATGGATGCGAATGAAGGAATCGTGGGCCGCAGCTTGAGCTACCAGTCATAGCTATATTTTGTTCAATAGACTAAGAATACGAGTAATCTCTGATACGCTCTTGCTATAGATTCGTCTCCTGTCGTTGCTGATAACAGCTTTTTTTTTCTGACTCTGTCTGGGTTGAATCATTAGCTCAAGGTTCACGATAAAATCGATTGGCGTCATGGATTATTACGATCGGCTAGCTAGCTTCGTCTTAGTATCATGCTGTGGCCACTCAGGATCCAAGTTCCTCTACCCGACTCCCCGGGTCATCAATCCCGGAAGCTTGGACTCATAAATAATAGGCTAATGCTCTCGGAAAATCTCGTTCCAGTGGGTTACTTGATGCAATGGTTCGTTGTGACAAATGCTTTCCAGGGTCTTGTAAGCTCGGTTAGCAGCTTGCCCATGTTATGGAGCCTCGGGCTATTATTCGGGTAATTCGACGGCCTGACTCATCCGGGTACAGGTCTGTACATGAATGGATCCAGGGTAAGGTAGTTTCTGAGGATAACTTACAGGGAAACAATCCTGCCAGAACGCTTTCTGTATGGCCAAGTGTTAATTTTAATTCCTCATTCTCTTGATTAAGAATTTTAGCCATCTGGCTCGAGGTAACAACGGCTTTCACAGCTATGGCTATGTCGCCCTACCAAAACTTTCGTCAACGTCGGAACAGCATTTTTATCGAGCCAGAAAGTCCAGCGGGGCAACAATCAACTGTAATTGACACAGACGGATCAACGCTATACGAAACGTTCCGTTTTCCCCTCCGCACGGCCATTATTGAGCATGATGATACGACAGCTTTGAAGGCGTATTTAGGAAACGCGCCTTGGGCCATCAAGAGAGGTCATCCTCTTGGAATGGGTTCTGATCCGTTCATCGTCGCAGCGACACATGGGAGTCTCCATTCACTTAGAATACTTTTAGATCACTACACACACTTCATGAATCCCAGTGGAAAAACTGATCTTGATGGTCGTTGCTACGATGTGCTGAATACAGCAGCTCGTTGTGGTCAACTTGAGGTAGTCAAGGTGCTGCTAGACCATCCTCTGCTTCAAATTGATATTCACCATAACTATCATGGGTTCACTCCGATCATGGCAGCTGCCGACATCTTCAACTGGGCTGCCGACACCTTTGACTGGAGAGATAACCTCGATGGAAAAGAGGCAGTCATCAACCTTTTGCTTGACCGGGGTGCCCGGGCTTCTGATGCAGACTACGTGTGGGATTTCTGCGATAACCCTGCCACTGGCGAGCCTAAGTACAAACGGACACCGACATTTATGGCTTTGAACCTTGCTGCAGAGTGGGCTGGACCTGATCTGATCCGGCGGCTCATCCAGAGTAGCGCTGATCCCAACATCACGATTATGGAGAATAAGGATGACAGAGTTTGCACTGATATAACGACCATCTCCACCGCAAGTCGATGTGCGAACGTCGAAGCTCTGAAAGTCCTGCTTGAATGTGCAGGCAAAGTTGATGGTGTGGCAGACGCAGTATCAAATCGTGATAGCTGAGAAAGCATGCCGCTTCACTGGGCCTGCCAAGTCTCAATAGAAGGAAATCCTCGCGAGATGACTACAGACGTCATGGAGGAGAAACTACAACGAATCATCACTACTGTTGACCTGCTGCTGGGCTGCAACTCAGAGACAATCAATACACAGGACATGTACGGGAACACTCCCCTACACTATGCAGCCAAGGCTTACAACAATTGCGGAAGAAAGTACACGGCGATATATCAGTTCCTATGTGAGCTTAATCTTAAGTAAACTGGAGTTTATTGGTTTACCCTAGATTTAGTTCATTGGCTGCCCTATATTATGCTAGCGCCTTTTTATTTCCTACTAAGATTAGCTCGTCGGTTGCTAAATAACGCCGGGGATGTTATTAGGTTACCTTACCTCTGTCAATCACTGCAAATAACCGTATTACCCCGCACCTATGCTTCCATCCTCATTTTGTCTTATTATCTCTTTTTCTCTCTCTTTCAACCAGCGATATACATTTTGTAGACTTTTTGATAGTATCAATGATGTCGCCGGGACGACGAAATCTCGTTTTTGACGAGCAGTTCCACACGTCAACTTTGGACTATTGCCGATGGATCCCACATTATTTGCCTCAATGGACGACTACTCCACGTTCTAAAGCCCGTTACGTCCTTGAAGACTCATCTTTACAACTCCAAATACATGCAGATCAACCTGTGTGGCTTCCTCTCGACAGCAACTTGCGTGTGTCGAATATCCAGACTGCTGTATTCTCTGGCACAGAAGGATCTTCACGTGGTACACACCGCCACCGCGACGATCTAGTCGTAAAGACGTCCCAACTAACACGCAAGCTTTACACTCCAAGCGCACCGGCTCGTGTCGAGGCCAGGCTACGAGCCAGAGACGACCCAACTCTCATGCTAGCATTCTGGCTCGTGGGAATAGAAGACAAGGAGCCATCAGAAAGTGGCGAAATCTGTATAGCAGAGCTATTTGGAGACAAGGTGCGCCGCGATACTGAGAGGGACGGCGCTGAAATCTCATTGGGCGTCAAAGCGCATCATGATCCTGCGCTTGTAGATGGCATGGAAAAGGTGATTTTGCCAGGATTTGATGCTACGGACTGGCATATATACGCTGCTGAGTGGGATGAGACTGAAGTGCGGATATATGTGGATGACCAACTTCAGAAGACTTGCACTCAAAGCATTAAGTATGAGTTGCAGGTAATGATTGATCTGTTTGAGTTCCCACTTAAAGAAGAGAGAATGGCAGCTAATTATCCAAAGTGTGGTGATATTGGGTATGTTAAGGGCTGGGAGCTATAGATATTAATATTATTTATTTCTTTTCCTTCTTTTTAATAGTTTATTTTTAAAAATAAGTTACTAATTAGATTTAAGATTTTATAAATAGTTATACCTTAATTTATATATTATTAATTAATATTAATATTATAATTATATATAATTT